>CALYLW010000440.1:0-220000 GCA_944989445.1 Ampullaceana balthica | reverse complement strand
CGAAATTTTATTTTTAAAGACTTGGTTTTATATCTTCATTTAAAATGGACCCAAGTTTCTAAAAAATATTTACCGTTTTTTTTTAAAATCCCACTCTTATCTCTTTGTTCAGTGACGCAGCTTTCATGAGAACCATACCCCCTGCGCATGCGCAAAGAACTGGTCATGTCCAATATCTCCAAGAGAAAGAAACAAGTGTCTCTTGTTTTAAGTTGTAAGACGATAAAAAGTTCCTTCAAAGTATCTCTTAATTTATCTGGGTTTCATTAAAACTAGGTTCTTGAGGACTGCACATTTACTTCCTTCTCTAAACATGACGCTACGTGGACTGGTGATTACCGGCCTTGAAATCCATGGGTCTGGCGGCACAGTTTGTCTCTCTAAAATGTATTTTAGAAATATATTTATTTTATAACAATGAATTTGTACCATCTCGGGTTAATGTAGTTTGTAATCATTGTAGTATATTCACTGGTAATTGCGTGTGTATGTTTCCACGCTTTGATATCTTAAATAAAACTAATTTGCTTTGTTGGTCCAATTTGTTATTGGGGTTAATTTGTTTTTAGCGTGAAATAGATAATGTCACATTTGAATGTTATAAATACACTTAGTTATTCTGGGGTGCCTACGTCACCCAATTTTTTCAAAAGCCCCAAGTAACTTACCTGAATGTTATTGCATGCGTTCGAATCAGCGTGTCCAGCAACCCAAAATTGGTGTGAATGAGTTCAATAAAAAGAATAAATAGCCTAATTAAATTTTAGTTCATTAGAATGATTTATTTTTCTCACAATTTCTCTATATATCCCTTTTCCAAAAATACAATATAAGCTCAAACAATGACGTCATATAATATTTTACGGCGAGAAACACCACACGCTCTGTTAATCTCGAAACCAAAATGATTATGATTTTACCTCTATATTTTCACATTTAAAAAATATGCTGATTATGTCCCTTAGCGTTACAGACTAATCGACCTGGACTTTTATTTTGTTTATTTCCGTCTTTGCGTTAACGTGGATCAAAATTGTGTACAGTCATTGGAATATTGGTAATACAATTATTTTGACATTAGCAATTACGGAAAGACAGTAAGTATGTTCCTTACATAAATATTTGATGTTTAAACTCCTCAAGACATTAAATACAAAGTAAGATTCATAACTTACCATAAAGTTCTGATCAATTCAAAGGGTTGCTTATCTTATCTTATCTGTTTACAGACGCTCCTTCTATACAGAAGATTATTGCGTCCTACGCTTATCTATGGTTTGTGTTTAGTCCTGCATTTTTATTAGAGATTTAAATGTTGATAAAGTGTTGGTTTTCCTGGATTCTTCAGGCAACCCATTTCACGCCCGAATTCCGGACGGGAAGAAGGAAAACTTGTATGTGTTTGTTCTTGCATACGGAATAAGAAAGGTGTTTTTATCCTTATGTCTGTCTGAGGGTTGTATTAAGTTATCTTTGTATTGTATTTCTAAATTATAATTAATTGCTTTATGTATGATTACTACTTTGCTCTTGGTTCTTCTATCCTCTAGTGTTTCAAGGTTTAATGATTTAACTAATGGTGTTACTCTTGTCAGTTTCGAATATTCTCCAGTAATGAATCTGGCAGCTCTTTTTTGAATTTGTTCTAGTTTATCAATGTTTTCTTTGGTGGATGGGTCCCATACAGAAGATGCATATTCTAGTACAGGTCTCACCAAAGTGAGGTAGCATTTTAGTTTTATATCTCTATTACATTTGTTAAAGTTCCTTTTTATAAAGCCTAAGGTTTTGTTTGATTTTTTAATAACTTCATTGACATGGGGATTCCATGATAGTTTCTCATTTATTAAGACTCCTAAGTATTTTGCATCTTTAGTTTGGGTCAGTTCTTTTCCATGAATGTAATATTTTGAATTTATTTGTTTCTTTTTCTTTGTTACTCTTAACAGTTGACACTTTTCTGGGTGGAAAGACATACTCCAGTTGGTTTCCCATTTTATCAATTCATCTAAGTCTTTTTGTAAAATTTTGCTATCTTGTTCTGATTTAATTGTTCTATAGATTATACAATCATCAGCAAATAACCTAACATTTGTACCTGTTGAGATGTTGTTGGGTAAATCATTTATATAAATTAAAAAGAGTAAGGGACCTAGCACAGTTCCTTGTGGAACTCCTGAGTTAACCTTTATTGGTGCAGATTTAGATCCATTAATTATTACAGTTTGCTCCCTGCCCAAAAGGAAGTCTTGGATCCAGTGATGTAAGGAACCTGAGATTCCAAAGTAGTTAAGTTTTTTAAGTAAACTAAGGTGGTGATATTTGTCAAATGCTTTTGAGAAGTCTAGTAATATTGTATCTATTTGATCATTTTTGTCCAAGCCTTTTGATAGTTCATCTATTAAACCTATTAATTGTGTTTCACATGATCTGTTTTTTCTAAAGCCGTGTTGATGTGGGCATAGGGCATTATATTTGTCAAGGTGTTTAACTATTCTACTATATATTATGTGTTCTAGTAATTTACAGGTGATACTAGTAAGTGATACAGGCCTGTAATTACCAGGGTCTGATTTATCCCCTTTCTTAAAGAGTGGAGTTACGTTAGCTAATTTCCAATCCTGGGGCACTTTACCCTGGTTTAGAGAGGCTTGAAAGAGAACTACAAGGATTGGGGACAGTTCATTGCTTAGTTCTTTTAATAATCTTGCAGGCAAATCATCTGGGCCAGTAGCTTTGTTTACTTTTAAGTTTTTTAGGAGTGAATGTATACCTATCTCATCTACAGTTATGTTACCTATTTCCTCCATTTTATTTAAATTTATTAAAACTTCCTTGTCGCCTGAGGCAGAAAAAGATGATGCAAAATATGTGTTAAGGATATTAGCTTTAATTTCATTATCATTATAGGTTTTATTATTTGAGCCTTTTAGTGTGGCTGTTCCTGAAGGTTCCATTTTTTAGATTTGATAAAGGACCATAAGTTTTTATTGTTATCTTTGGTAATTACATTGTTTATATATTCATTTTGGAGGTTCCGACTAAGTTTTTGTGTCAAGTGTTTAATCTTTAAGTATTTTTTGTGTATCCTATATGAATAGGTAGCTTTATATTTCTTAAATAAGTTCTCTTTTAGTTTGCATAGCTTTTTCAATCTAGAATTGAACCAGCATTTGTTAATTTTATTTGATGTTAGTTTTGTTGGAACATTCTCATCCATTATAGTTTTTAGATTTGTTTTTATATCTTTCCAAATTTCTTCTACTGGGCTATTTGTGTTAAATTTACTTAGGAAAGTTTGTTGGAAGTTAGCCGCTGATTGGTGTAGTTTTATTGAATTACATTTATTCCAAAGATAGATTATTCTTCTAGGTATCTTATTAATTTTAGTTTTTATTGTATTGGTGACCCTAACAATATCATGGTCGGACAGTCCTGGAATTATTTTATAGTCTAACACTAGTCCTGGTCTATTTGTTAGGAATAAATCTAGTGTTTTATTTTTCCTTGTTGCTGTTTTTACTATCTGTTCTAGGTTTATGTTGTTTATAGTGTCTAGGAAGTGTTCATTAATTTCTTTGTTAGTTTGATGGTTATCAATTGTATACTTTTTCCAATTTATATCTGGAAGATTAAAGTCCCCCATAATCCATAGAACTGCACTTTTATTATTCTCTTTTATGAAAGTTAATTGACTACAAAGATTGTTCATGTATTCTGGGTTTCTATATATACTGCCTACAATAAGTGGGGATGAGTTTGGTGTAATTATTTTACAATAAATAGACTCTATATTAAAATTTTGCTGTGTAGTAATTTCTTCAGCTATGATATTTGATTTAATTGCAAGTAGCACTCCTCCATAATTGTCTGATCTGTCTTTCCTAAAAATATTATAATTGGTGTTTAAAATCTCAGAGTTATATATGTTGGGGTTCAACCAAGTTTCAGAACCAGCAATTATGTCTGGTTCTTCTGTTTTTATAAGTAGTTCTAAATCTGGAATTTTATTTTTTAAGCAATGGAAAGTAAAAGTTTAGACAATCTGTGTGTTGGTTATACAAGCCAGAAGAGCTTTGTTAAGTCTCTATGTTTAGGTGGATTGTACCTTGCTCTCCGCTACACACAACATACACAAGAGATGACACAAGTCTGTGTAACGATGCAATGTTTATTCTGCTATAAACAACTGTACAACTGGCTGTCTTGCCTTGACATAAAATACCTCTATATATAACGGGCTGTATGCTCAAGCATGCCCTCGGTCCGACCCGACCGCTTCTGGGCGACGTTAAACTCAACTCTGTTTTACTGCAACCCTGCAGCTCCCCGGTCTACCCTGACCGGTCTGACCGCACAACACTGTGCGAACTACACAGCTTTCTGCAACTCACTGCCCTCGTCTCGACTACTCTCTTATAAACCCCCCAACTGGTCTCAACTGCCCCTGGCGTGTCCTCTGGTCATGTCCCTGACATATCCCGTGTGACCAGAAGTTCACTCAGACATCACTAGACATTATTCCCGTGATAGGAGTTCATACCCGTCAACAACGCCTTGACCCGACTCCAACACTGGCTCACAACAATCTCACAACAATCTCACAACAATCATTCGCAGTGATTCTCATACCCTGACAAGCTTAGTGCTAAAAGTACTTAAGTCACAATTTACGCATTTTTAGATTATCAAGTTTCAACTTATTTTTTGCCTATTTAATGATGGCAATTTAATTTTTTAGGCTTTGAAAAATGTGGACCTAACAACATTGTGTTCTTTTCAACGTCATACAGTAGATTGTTTGAAACATATACATACAGTAGATTGGTTGAAACATATACATACAGTAGATTGGTTGAAACATATACATACAGTAGATTGGTTGAAACATATACATACAGTAGATTGGTTGAAACATATACATACAGTAGATTGGTTGAAACATATACATACAGTAGATTGGTTGAAACATATACATACAGTAGATTGCTTGAAACATATACATACAGTAGATTGCTTGAAACATATACATACAGTAGATTGCTTGAAACAATAAATATGTTAAATGCCCAGGGGTTGGTTTCAATTTGACAAAAATGTGACTTAAGTACTTCTAGCATTAGGGTCTTATTAATTTGAATGCCCATGGGTATCAGGGTATCCGTGTTGTTGTTAAACAGGTGCGAAATAATGGCAAAAACAATTTAAAATTAAAAAATTATGCCCCCCCCCACAAACACACACACGTATTTTAGGAGAGGGGGATAAATGTTCTTCTCATGATACAATGTAAGACTTACATCCTAACTTATGTAACCATTAAACAATCATGTAAGATAAATGTTCTTCTCATGATACAATGTAAGACTTACATCCTAACTTATGTAACCATTAAACAATCATGTAATATATTTCATTCCCCTTTGAATACTAATCGGAAAAACGTGTTTAGTGTCATTTGGATTGTACAGTGGCGTACTAAGTGGGTTCCGTGGTGTGGGCCGCACTTGGTGACACCTATACATATTTACCTGACAGACGCTGCTCGTTAATCCGGATTTCTTTAGCAGAGAACCGATCACACTTCAATTTTTCTCAACCGTAACCGATACAAAAGTTCAAGGTTGTTGCGTCAGAACGTCACCAAAGAGAAGTGGCCCGAGGGGTGAGATAAAATCTCTTTAACCACAGATTAACGCCAACTGAGGTGCAACGCAATGTTCGTTGTCAAGATTCATTAGTACATGACTCATAAAGTTTAAAACCCTTCATTTAATGACTAGATTCCAAGTAAAAATATAGGCCAATTTACACAATTAAATACAATTTAAAAATTAGTATTTACACCTATTTGTTTTAAAAAATGTTTTTTGAAAATAAATAAATGTAGGCTATATTGAAATCCAGAAATGCTCAAAAAAATTTATAAATTCCGCTGATTCATCATCAGAAGTCCTCTCAACATAATTTTATGGTTATAAGGACTGCGTGATTTTTTCCGGCCACCTTTGAGTGTTGTATTTTGTATTGTGCCAATGCACCAACTGCATTTATAAATGGTCGTAATGATTTTGTTTGGTGTTTATTTTTTAATTAGACTAAATGAAACCCAACCGGTTTCAATGATCTATGAATGAAAAAAGATTACGACTTAAGAACAATGTTTATCAAAAGGCATAACTCTGCCAACCTTCATACTGCTTCCTCCGATGCCAACAATACCAGCTATATTTTCCTGAGATGTTAGTTCTAATTTTAATGACTCTATGAGCATCTCCTCTATCTCCTACTATCAGCAATCATACTTGCTCGCTATGGCAGATTAAGGGGGCTGCTGATTGGGCTAAAGCCAGGGGGCCCCCAATGATTTAATGGCCCCAAACTTATTATAGACCGGGCCTCAGGTGGAATTTCAGCCGGGGGCCCCGTGCAATCTTGATCCGCTCCTGCTGGCTCGTCTCTGTTACACTACCCTCCTTCTTCGCCTTTGTACATAATAGGGTTGAGAATGCAATCAGGCTTATAGACAAATAGATATATGGTATTCAACCAGGCTATGTATGGGCCAGACAAGACGGCACAGAACAACGAACTTTACAGCAAAACGCCTTCCTCAACGAACACATGGACAAAAACAAATAAAACTAATAAAATGAAATGAAAAACTAGCTGCTGTGTAATCCAAAGCCACAAAGAGCAATAGGGGGAAGAGAGTAGTCTTATCCAAGAGTATGGGACCCTTGTACCACGACATGGGATGAATGTTTTATTTTCACTGACATGCTAATGATTCGCCACGCCAAATCTCTCATTAGCTAATATAACCTTTGTACTCTATGGCAACCGTCCATCCTCATCGGATGATGGCGTTTCCTCCTGCTCCTCTACCCCCTTCCTCATTCTCCTGGCCCTTTTCTCCTCGCTCCTGGTTGTAAGGGAAGCTTCCGCGACTAGAATGCCCTCGCGCACTTTTTCCCGCCAGGAGGTGCGCTCCTCAGCAATGGTCTCCCACGTTTTATGGTCAATCTGCGCCAGAGTCATGTCTTTCTTGCAGACATCCTTGAAGCGCAAGCAGGGGCGTCGTCTCTTCCGCATACCAGTTGCCAGCTCGCCGTAAAACAAGACTCTTGGAATGCGCTCCGAGCTCATCCTGCGGACATTCCCAACCACCGCAGGCACCTCTCGCTCAGGATTGAGTGCATGCTCAGCATATGGCTTCTTCTGAGTACCTCGACATTGGTGATCTTGTCATGCCACTTGATGCGTAGAATTCTACGCATGCCTCGTAAGTGGAAGCTGTTGAGCTGCTTTGTTTGTTTGGCATAGGTCGTCCAGCACTCGCTGCCATAGAGGAGTGTGCTGAGCACGCATGCCTGGTACACAGTGATTTTCGTCATATCAGTGAGCTGTGCATTGTTCCACACTCTTTGATTCAGCCTAGCCATTAATGATGCAGCCTTGCCGATTCTGGTTTCAATTTCATTTTCCATGGAGAGTGTGCTTGTGATGTTACTGCCAAGGTAGGTAAAATCCTCGACGACATCCAAGGTGTTTCCCTCAATGGAGATTGCTGGGAAGCAGTCTGTTCCTTGTCTCATAATGTTGGTCTTTTTGAGGCTTATCGTTAGACCAAAATCCTTGCATGCTTCTGAGAACTTATTGACCAAAAGTTGGAGACCTATCTCTGAATGTGAGGTAAGGGCTGCGTCATCCGCGAAGAGCAACTCTCTAATTAAAACCGTTTCCACTTTCTCTTCGCACGGAGACGGCTGATGTTGTATAGATTTCCATCCCTCCTCCTAGTATGGATGTTAACACCCTCGAAGCATTCCTTGAAAGCATGACGCAGTAGCATCGAGAAAAAGATACCGAAGAGTGTTGGAGCCAGTACACAGCCCTGTTTGACTCCGCTACAAACTGGGAAGGGTCCTGAGGTGGCGCCATCGAAGAGCACTGTGCTTTGCATGTTGGTGTGGAAGGACTCGATGATGGAGAGAAGCCGCGGCGGACATCCTATTTTTTCCAATATAGCAACGTAGCAGACCCTTGCGGCTGACCAGGTCAAATGCCTTTGTTAGATCTATGAAGGCAACGAAGAGGGCTTTCTGTTGCTCCCGACATTTCTCTTGTAGCTGACGGAGTGAGAAGATCATGTCCACCTTTGTACTACTCAATTAATAAATACCTGCCTAATTTTTGATACCGTATGACTGATAAAATCTAATTTAATTATTTTTTTTAATTAAAGAAACTTACTTACAAATACCCACTAACGCTAACAAATAAAATACCAATTTAAATATTTTTTTAAAATAAATCATCCAAGGCTAGAAAGAGCAGAATTTTATTAAAATTAATGTTTAGAAAACTAAACATTTTAATTTTCAAAAATATAATTCTCTATTAGAGCGCCACCACTCACCCTCCCTAGAACAAAGAGAACCGACGCAGAAACAACTCAGATATGTCCAACATCGACGACTTTCAGGTGACCACTTCAATAGACAAAATAGTTTTACAAGATTGGCGCAGGATTACTTCCTAGTTACTTTTGACCAATGAAATCACGAGATGTGGTCCGGGCTATCTGTATAAGTTTAAGAAACAATCAAGCGGTGCTCCTTGAAAGTAAAGTATCCCAGTTTCAATCAGACGGAACAAAGGCAAATTTTATCAGAGTTTTCAGAGGTGTTGCTTTTATAATTAAACAAGCCTGCGCTGTGTTCTGATAAGGATTCTTAGGTATTATAAATGTAAAAAAAAACTGAGAGAAAATCTTCAGATATTTATTTACATTTAAGTCATTGTGTTATTAAAGACTATACGTGATGAGGTTTGAAGAATATATGTACTGAGATTTGAATGGTATATATGCTGATATTTGAACTTCAAATTGAAGAGTATACGTTCTGTGTTTTCAAGAATATACGTGCTGAAATTTTGAGAGCGTGTGTTCTGAGATTTGAAGAGTATATGTGTTGAGATTTGAAGAGTATATGTGCTGAGATTTGAAGAGTATATGGGCCGTCCATAAAGTACGTCATGCTATTTTTGACCATTTTTAACTCCCCCCCTCCCCCCCTGTCACAAACTGTCACACATCTCGGAAACCCCCCCCCCTTAAGTACGTCACATTTTCGAACAAAAAATGTAGTTTTTTATTAACAAAATAATTAAAATTTAATATAAAACTGCGTGACGTCACACATGGCCGGAACTCCCCCCTGTCACACTTTCTTGCACCCCATCCCCCCTCTGGAGCGTGACGTACTTTATGGACGGCCCCATATGTGCTGAGATTTGAAGAGTATCTATGCTGAGATTAGAAAATTGCTTAGAGAAGAAGGAAAAAAAAAGAGTGGGTGTCTGTTTAACTGGTTATTTTCAATAACATTTTGTTTTTGTGTACTATAATGTAGTTGTCTCCGTAACATTCTGTTGTTCTGACGATAAAACCTTGACGCCGTCATGACTTTTATAAAAAAAAATTAATGCAATCAAATTAACATTTTGTGTTCCACGAAACATTTTTTAATGTCACCTTTTTGTCATTAGTTTTCCCGCTTAAACTTCATCAAACTTCTTTTAATTTGTGTACCGCTCTCATTGTGTGAAATTATTTCATATGACAGTTTGTTTTACTATCAACTTGTTTTTAACGTTGTTTAACTATTGCGTGATTTCCCCCAGGTAGTTCTATTGTCTTGTGTTTGACCTGATTAATGCAATGGTTGCTGCTTGACCTGATTAATGCAATGGTTGCTGCTTGACCTGATTGATGCAATGGTTGCTGCTTGACCTGATTGTTGCAATGGTTGCTGCTTGACCTGATTAATGCAATGGTTGCTGCTTGACCTGATTAATGCAATGGTTGCTGCTTGACCTGATTAATGCAATGGTTGCTGCTTGACCTGACCAATGCAATGGTTGCTGCTTGACCTGATTAATGCAATGGTTGCTTCTTGACCTGATTAATGCAAAGGTTGCTGCTTGACCTGATTTATGCAATGGTTGCTGCTCGACATGATTAATGCAATGGTTGCTGCTTGACCTGATTAATGCAATAGTTGCATCTTCTTGTTGGCAATGACGACCTGCAATATTTTTACCATCTCTTTTGAATAACTTGTGGATCTATGAGACAAGGGGGTCGTCCATAAATGACGTCACGCGATTTTGGACGATTTTTGACCCCCCCCCCTCGTCACAAAAACTTAGATCCGCCTTCCAATATGACGTCACAAAGCTTACCCCCCACAAAAGCCGTATTGTATATTTGAAAATGAGCATGTTTCAAATCACGTGTTTGTCATATAAGCGTGTATTTAGTGTAAGGCTGCACTCTAATATCGTAACACGTGGAAAGCCATTTAAAACTTCATTAAATAAATTGTAGGCAATCAAATATAAAGTATTATAAGTGGAAATTTTAGTTAAAGTTGAACGTTTTGATGTGACGTCACAGTTCTTAAACACCCCCTCGTCACACATGTGACCCCCCCCCCAGGTGCGTGACGCCATTTAAGGACAACTTAAAGGTTAATCGGACTGCGACTAAAAGATCTATGGGACTGCTACTGAGTTCTATGGGACTGCATGCAACTAAAAGATCTATGGGACTTCAACTAAAAGATCTATGGGACTGCCACTAACAGATCTGTGGGACTGCTAATGAGTTCTATGGGACTGCAACTAAAAGATCAATGGGACTTCAACTAAAAGATCTATGGGACTGCAACTTCAACTAAAACATTAATAGTAATAATAGTAATAGGACAACTAAACTAAAAGATCTATGAGACAACTAAAAGATAAATTATGGGACAACTACTTAAACTTCAAGGTCTATTGGACAAATATAAGGTCTAAGTAAGGGATAAATTGGTTTGTGTTTTTGAGACAGTGTGTCTATTAGGATATAGTTATTACCAGAGGCACAACTGGAGTATATATATGAGATTAAAGAGGACAGCAAGGGTGTTCTAGGCAGTGAATATAAATTTTTATCAGTAGGGTATCATTAAAATTAACTAGGAATATTCTTCTCTTCTTTTCTTGAAAGGAATGCTGCCAGACTTGAATGCAATATAAATAATTTGAATCTTTATGGAGATGGCAAACTTGACTTTTGTTTAAGTTACTAGTCGAATTTCCCCAACTAACCCAAACTGGTATAAGCCATAGACAATGTTCCCTCTAAAGTTCGTTGGTCCGTGTGCAAAGAAAAAAAAATGTACAAAGTTGCTCAGCATCCATTTTTTAGCAATTTTATACAAAATTTCTGTGCGGTAATTCTAAACTGCTGCGTGGCGTCTGTCAGATATCTGTGTGGTCGTGCAGCGTAAAGGAAACATTGGCCATAGATTCACTTTTTATGGTTGGCCCAGGGCCAAGCAGTTAACATATTATGACAGAGGTCCAAATCTGCATTTAAATTAATCTGGACTTCTGGAGCAAATCATTCAGTTGCCAATATAAATATTAAAATCAAATACATTGTATTTATTTTACTCATTTTAGAAATAATAAAATTTGGAGCAACCAAAATCAGAAAGTTTTCAGAAAGAAATTTAGCATTTAGTTAAGTTAAATACCCATATACTTTTTTTTTCCTCCATAGTATTTCATGCTGTATAATAATAATAAAGAAAATGTGCGTTGCTAAGATCCAGTGCTTTATTTGTGCCGGTACGCAACGGTACTGCGTACCCGCACCTTATAAAATTAATTCTTTTATTTGAACGTTTATTATTAATTTATTATGTTATTAATTTGTTTAAATTGACATTTAGTATCTTTGCAGTTGTGATTTAGCTTGCATCGAGGTGCGAACTGGTAGTTAAAAGTTAGACAATACATCACCGAGTTCCGGCACCTATTTTTTTGCACACAAAAAAAGCACTGCTAAGATCTATTCATAAAAATCCTAGTCAGAAACAAAGAAATCAACCAAATTGTAATTGTATAATACCTCCATCTATAGTCTATAGAGATGAACATTTGAACAAGATTTTTTCACTGCTGATTGGATTATCTTCCCCTGATGCTTGTATGCTTTGAAAGATTAAAGACATTTGCTAGGTTAGATTATTTGGTCAAACAAGAACTTAATCTTAAAGCTTCCGTGGCCAGTGTATTAACGACACATTTCGCCTGAACAGTGTGTGATTCTTCTGGCCATTAGCTTAACTGACCACACAACAACTAATCTATAAAAAAAAAGCAATCACTAATCACAATCATCTGCCTATTGAAGAAAGGAACACATTTCAATCTTTAATAGGTCAGTTTAATTTTTGTGTTCTAAAACAATCCATTATTATGTATTTAACTTGTAAAACTCTGTATTAAAATGATGGTATCTATGTTACATGAAATATGCAGTCAACCACTCAATAGGGCAATCACTTAAATGCTGGCTCAATCTTTAACAAACAAATATGGTTAGTTTAGAATGTAATCATACATTTACAACATTTTAGGCAATCTTTACTGTCATAAACCATATTCTCATGGAATTAACTTTTCTTTAACTGTTTGAGGTAACATGAGACAATATAGGCATTGTCACTGCACATGAACTATAGCAGTAGATAAAATAACACCATGATATGTGTAAGTCACTACAAGATTTATGAGCCTATATAAAATAACCTACAAAAGTACTTTCTACAATTAGCTATAAGAACGATAGAAAAATATTAATTTTTTTTAAAACTATAGACACAAGCTTTTTTGACGTACAATTGACTCACAGTTTAGAATGTTTTGACCTCACACAGATTCATATTAAATGTTTCCCTTGACTCATTAACATCAGTTGAAATGCATCTGTTCAGTTGTTACAATCATTGAACTTTTTCTTTCTATCATATGTAATGGAGTCACAAACTTTATTATTTGACAATAATTAACTGTTTGTGTAAGACATAACATAACATTCACTTATAATAATCTAACATTTGGAAAGAAATAAAATATTTGTAAAAACTTCAGAACTGCTACAGTACACTTCTATTTCTATCACTACAAGATTAAATTCAACATAACATTTTAATAAAATAAAACACTTTTGTGCTACAACAAAAGAAACACTAGCCGATTAGATCCAACACACAAATAGTCACAACTGTTGAACACTTCATTTGACAGCTAACTACAGTAACATCATATAATACATGTAGTTTTAATCTAATACAACTAACGGCAAACAAAACAAAAACCATTCAGCAAGTACAAATGTGTACATTATAGTTGTTAGGCCTACATAGATCTCCATACAAATGTATACATTATAGTTGTTAGGCCTACATAGATCTCCATACAAATGTATACATTATAGTTGTTAGGCCTACATAGATCTCCATACAAATGTATACATTATAGTTGTTAGGCCTACATAGATCTCCATACAAATAGATGCATGTCACTGGTGGTATTTTCAACATGTTTAAATGCAACTGTATCACTTAATTAAACCCAATACATTTGCTAAACTTAAAATAAGCCATATGATTATGCTGATGTTACCACAATCATTTGTTACCACACATTCTACTGTGAAATATTAAGTGTTCTGACTGTTATAAAACTTAAGTCTTAAGAATGAATTATTTAATAACATCAAACTCAACTGTAGCATTCAAATTACTTAAGAAGAAATGAATTATACAGACTTCTCTTATGAGAACTATGCATAAAATGCATAAAAATTTGTTATTAAAAATTAAAATATTTAGCATTATTTAAAATACGATCATTTATCGCCAACTCTTATTAAAAAAATCTAAGTATTTTTTTTAAAGGAATGACAATCTCAAAATAAGACCAAAAAGATTGATTGACTACATGAAGGACTAAATGAAACCAACAATGGCTAGCTTTTACATTATTTGGTTTTCTTCTGGTTTTGTTGTTGCGGTTTCTGTTGTTGAGGTTTCTGCTGCGGTTGCGGCTTCTGTTGTGGTTGCGGCTTCTGCTGCTGCTTTGGCTTGTGCTGCTGGGAAGATGAGCCCCGATAAGCTGAACTAAACAGCGTGTCGATGATGATCAAAATGGGGAAAATCAAGTAAGGGCTGTAAACAGAGAGCAAAGTGAGGCGCTCATTGAGGTTCCTTGGGCTGGGCAGTTTCTCATTGGAGAAGTCGTAAAACAGGATATGTGTAAAAATTGGAATCAGAGTTGTTGCAACATGAGATCCGTATATCAAGGAGGGCAACCGCAGCCACTTGCACTGTTTTGCTCCTGTGGTAAAGAAAAAACATTCAGAAAATAATTCAATCATTAAATATATAACCAGGATGAGGATTTTCCCTTGAAAAAAAAATCAAATAACTTATGTAATTACCTTTTTCTTTTCATTTTTCTTTTTAGAAGTGAAAATAATAACCTTATCCTTCCCCTGAAAATTTTTGATTCTATAAATCTTTTATATGAATTCCTCTATCAGCTGTGCATGACGTAAAAAATGCAGACTGAGAGAATGCTGCCAGGAGTCAGATGGCGATATTAACCAGTGGCAATTGTTATCATCTTGAAACATCGACAAATAAAAGCTTGGAAGATAAAGATATATGAAATAGAAGAACTTTTAACTGTCAATCTGACCTTGCAGTGGGGATCAAAGTGAGAGTGAACTTTGGAAATAGGAACTTTAGGTTGCATTGAAAGTGAATTCAGATTGTCCAACATTTTACCAGCTGTCAGAGCATGTGTAAAAGATTTACAGAGGATTTACTAATGATAAAAAAATGAATAATTTACCAGTCAAGTTACATGTATGTAGTATGTAGCTACCTAAAGACCTAAACTTGTAGCTGTTGACACTGCTACAATTTAATTATGATGTGAAAATCAAAAGCACCATAACTTTACTGATTGAGCATATTTCTCCATAAAGCATTTGCAATTTTAAAAATTCTGTACACAATTAGTCTTCACAAAACTTATTTTCTCAAGAGTAATTTATGATCATGTTGGAAAAGCTTTTCTTCTTATTCTATTTACCGAGGCCCATAATCAAGACTCTAATTATTGTGGTTCCTATTCCATGCTTATGTTTTCTACTTGCCTCAAAATTTCAAGAAATGACAGTAATGACTTAATAGAATTCTTTAATAAGATCTTAAGTAAAAGCAGAGTAAAACAGCTTCGTTGAGTTGAAGGCTTAAAATTAGGGCTGTTAACGATTAATTTAAACTTAATCGTTTACTCTTGAAAAATTAACGATTACACTGTAATTAATCGTTAATTTTGATTAAAGTTAAAGCCAAAAATTAAAATTATGACGTCATAAGAAACACTTATTATACGTTCTTGTTGAAATTCTAAATAACACTGGGATGTCTCAATTATATGTCATCTTTGAACCAAATACGCAAAAAGACAAGTGTGTTGACATTATTTGTGATGACATAAGTGATAAGCGGGTCAAATTGACAAGATAACCAGCCGAGCTGAACAATCCTTCAAATAGCTTTAGATTGTCTCAGCTGAAGTTTCTGATACTGTAGTGTATGTTTGGTTTGCAGGTGATATGTAAGCGAAATATTAGAACCATGGTAGCAATGTTCCCTTTAAGCAGCGCAGCTTGGCTGATATTTGACCGACGCCACGCAGGAGTTTAGAATCACCGCACAGCAAATTTTGTAAAATATTGCACAAAAAATGGACGTTGCGCAACTTTGCACATGAGGTTTTTTTTAACTTGCACACGGACCAACGAAGCTTAGACTTAGAGGGAACATTGCATGGTAGGCAAACGATTTCTCTCAACGGACACAATAACCTTTATCAACATTTTGAACATTCACGTCAGTCAATAGTTTAAAACCAAATGTTCGTGTACGCGTCAGGAAATTAGTTTATATTTATCGGCCGAAATATTTTACCTTTTGACTTACAGTACATTTATAAGTGGTGGGTCGATTAATCTTTTTTTAAAAATTTAATCGTTAAAAAATTTTAACGATTAATTGAGAAATTAATCGTGAATTTCCTCAGCCCTACTTAAAATAAATAAATAAGAGAAATTAAAAAATAAATAAAGAAAGAAAGCAAAAAAAAACCTTAAGTCAACAGCTTGGACCAAAGTAAGAAAGCTTATAAAAATTATGAAAAGTTCTTACCTTTAAAATAGCCATAAGCTGCAACAAAAAGAAATATGAACTGGAAAAATTCACACACAATGAAAGACTTGAACCAGATTGGAGGGGAAAGCATCAATGGATCTCGGAATTCACGGCAGTACCATTCCTTAACTTCAATAAGCTGAAAAATTTAAAGACATGTGTTAGTTTAATGTTTTATTATTTATTTATTTATTTATTTTTTGTGTGTGCATTTTTTGTTTGTAAAGGTTACTGAAAATTAGAGCTGTTAACGATTAATTTAAATTTAATCGTTAACTTTTGAAAAATTAACTATTAATGAATCGATAATTTCGATTAAATCATTTAAAGCCAAAAATTGAAATTTATGGTGTCATAAGTAACATTTATTAAACGTACTTGTCTAAAATCAAAATAACATTGGAATGTCTTCTTTATATGACATCTTTTAACCAACAACGCAAACAGACAAGTGTATTGACATTATTTGTTTTGTAAAATATTGCAAAAAAAAATGGAGTTTGTGCAACTTCGCACATTAGTTTTTTTTTAACTTTGCATACGGAACAACAAAGCTTAGACTTAGTGGGAACATTGCATGGTAGGCAAATGATGTGTCTCAAAGGACACAATTATCTTTATCAACATTTTGAACATTCACGCCAGTCAATAGTTTAAAACCAAAATGTTCGTGTAATCGTTCGGAAATTAGTTTATATTTATCGGCCGAAATATTTTACTTTATGACTTCCAGTACATTTATAAGTGGTGGGTCGATTAATCGTTAAAAATATTTTTAATCGCTAAAATTGTTTCGATTAATCAAGAAATTAATAGTTAATTACCGCAGCCCTACTAAAAATGAATTTATTCTCTACTTTACACCTGTTGAAAGTTAATAAATTTGTTGGTAATGAAAGTAAAGTTAAGTTTATGCGGTAGATGATATTAAAAAACCCATTAGTCATTAGGCTTATAATCTACTTTGTTGGTAAATTATAAGTCTAATAATACTAATAAGTGCTAATGCTTAGGTACTTGAGTACTCCAGACTAAGGCATGATTCATGAATATAAGTTTATAAGAGTAAGAGCCTAGTATTAATTATTTTAATTTTAGGCCCTATCAGTAGCCTCAGCCTATCATCAGTGACTATCCGATCACTCTCTGTATGTAACAAACTGTATTACAGTATTATTGTATTCGAAGAGTATACGTACACCGCGGCAGTACACCCAGCTAAACCATCGTCTTTGGCCTGCTTATACCACCGCCGTATACCTAGCCAAACTATTGGCTTTGGCATAGGTATACCGCGGCTAAAAAAATGAGCCGATTTCACTATATTTAGGCTAAAAGTGTGCAATTCTAATCATAAACAGTAGTCCTCAAATGATCAATGTATGTTTGCAAATTTCATGTTTCTGAATTTTTAAGGTAGCACTGTCAGAAAACTTGATTGGTCCCCATTTAAGGATAATTAGTTATAACTTTAAAAAGCAATATTAACTTGAGTAGTTCCAGCCGAATGGTAAGGCGCAGTGTATTTGCAGTTACATTGGTGATGCCGAGTTTGAAGCTTGCTTAGAAATTATTTTTTTTTCAAACCACAATGAGGGTGCTTGGAAAAAGTGAGGGTGCTTGCAAAAAGTGTTTTGTACTTCGTGCAAATCCAAGTTCCATGAAGCATCCCCCCCCCAAGCCTGTCTTATCTGTTGAATCAAGAAAGATAGGCAGATAGGGGAAGGGGGATATGAAGAGTCAAGATGGTAGATTATTGTTTTTTTAGAACAATAAATTTTGCGTTGAATGGAAATTGTATAATCCCTTTTTTAAATCTAAATAGTTTTAAATTTGGCAAGCATGGAGAGTTGTGACAGTGGTGTCTGTGAAAGTGCTAGCACACGAAAACTTTTATGCCTGTTGTCCACTGAGACAGAAGGAAATAATATTTAATATATTTTTAATGTTTTATTGGCTATATCATGTATGTAATGAGTTATGTATATATTTAAATATATATTAATTATATTTTAGGGTCCCTTACTAATCAACACCCAAGAGCTTAATTTCATACTTAAGTAAGCGCATCGTATAGTAATTAATAGTATTTTTTTCAGCCGCTGTAAACCTAGGCCACAGCCTAGACATGTGATAGTGATGGCCTATGGCACGCGTGCCACAGTCGGTATGCAGAGCCTCTTCAGCCAGCATCCGACTAAAATATTACTTCCTTAATTGGCTTAATAAAACAAACCCAGCCAAAACCCCATTTTCGGATTTCACAGGAGTGTTGGCACTTTGCTATATAAATAAGTGGGTTTTAGTTGAATTTCGGGCACGCGACCCCAAAAAGGTTCGCCATCGCTGGTGAAGTCAATAGTTTAGATAGGTGCACAGCTGCGGTATACGTAGTCGTAGTGCCGGTCATTATCAGTCTGTGATTTATGATTATGGCATGGTTTGAAATGAATAATCAAACCCACTGTTTATAGAAAGTGAATTTCAGAGAGTGCCAAATACGCACCCTCAGACCATGCATAAACTCCCAACTAATTTCAGTTTAGGCATGAGTAGGCTGCGTTAGCTACACTACACTTTCAGGACACGTAGGCGTCCTACACCGTACAGTGTACTAAACGGGACTCAAACGATGGCGTGTAACATTATAAAATAATTAAAAGAAGTCCATAGCAAGGCTTTTAATATTTCAAGTTATGTTAGTGTATCTACCTGCTTGGGATAATACTGAGAAGGTATTAACGCCTGGAAATCCACAAGCAAGGAAATCGGTATGTGAGTAAAGAAATAAAGAAAAAATAAAACATCCAATACTCGTGCCATTTTCAGGTCTCTCAAGGCTTACGCAGAGACACGCATTAAAAAGTATGTTTAACGACCGAGTTCTAAAAAATTGATTATTACCAACGACATAAGTTACATAACGTATATAAATATAAGGATACGATAAGCGAAAAGTTGCAAAACGTTCAAGTGGTTATTCAACATCTTATATACTTGTAATAATTACATATTTATTTGTATTCTATTTTGTCAATTATAATGGCTGGCATGCATCCGTGTCCAATAATTACAGTAAGTCCGCTGTAAAAAGAGTAAGAGGCCAGAGGGGAACTAAGTTACTTTGAATTTGAATTAAGACTTAATATTTAATTATCACTATCACTATTAATTTTATGATTATTATAAATTGTTAACTAAGCCCGTGTCGTATATCACCACTTTAAACGCACCCGAAAAGCCAATGCCAAAGGGAACGCAAGTGATGATATCGGAATCATATCGACCTCACAGTCACACATTTTATCCCTCGCCTCACACCCCACTTCTTCTTCCAAAAATAAAAAAAATTATTATCGAAATTTTAAATGTTATAATGTAAAAAATATTTAAATAATACAAATGTGGCATTTAACTTAAAAGCGATTTAATAAACGATATAAATTTATGTTATTCCTGTTCGAAAGTCAGTCAATACTTAATAATTAATATGTGACAATTTTGTTCTTCTTTTATTAAAATGTTTATTACTTCTTTATAGAAAAGTCCAGGGTTGTTAACAATACTAAAAAAAATTATTGGCAATACCAATACCAATACTGCCTGTAAAATCTATTGGCAATACCAATACCAATATTTATTTATTATTGCCTTACCAATACCAATATTTGGGTCATTCGACGAATAAAACGCAAATACGTAATTCATCGCTCTATATCACTTACATCGATAAACGATAACAACATTTTTGGCTAATTTAGACAATGTATTTTTAACCAAATTTTGTTCAATAGTTAAAACTTGCTTCATCAGTTTTCCTCAAAGCATTCAAAAGTCTTTTACAACATATTAAATAAGTCGGCATACCTTAACGTCCTTAAGCAAGAAGATTTTTAATATGTATACTGTACACATATTGTGAATGAATGAATGGATGGATGGATGAATGAATGGATGAATGAAGCAAATGACTGTCATAGAAAAGCAAATGATACATAAACGGTTAAACATCATACTATAGTAAAAACAGTCAGACCGAGTCAGTGGTTTGCATCACATCTGGAAAACTAACGATGAACGATGAATTTTAGTAGAGTTCACAGGGTAACGCCACCTATTTGGCCGTTACCACTTAGCCAGGCGAAGAAAAGTAACCATTTCAAAATGCGCACTGCTCAGTCAATGCTCATAGCCAAAGATAGGATATATGATTTGATTTCTATTATCATTCATTTCATTGATCAGTCTCATTCAAAAATTGTTTGGCAATGTCACTCGCAAGATGGCGACACCAAAGAAAAATTTATTATATTCAGCTTTATTCACAACCAATGTTGTAGAGAATTTATTGAATATTGCATTTAGTATTGGTTAAAAAATCAATACCAATATCAAAAATAATTATTGGCAATACCAATACCAATATCAAATTTCAAGAAGTATTGCAATATCGTCCCAATACTTTAAAAAGTATTGGCAATACTACCAATACCAATACAATATTGCAATATTAACAACCCTGGAAAAGTCCATTGTTTGGGGATCTTTAAGACTTCACATTCTGCATCTTATGCTTCATGCTTTTTCAATTGAATGTCCCCTTAGGGGTCGTCTATAAATGACGATTTTTTACCCCCCCCTTCCCCTTTTGTCACACTTCATCACAACATGACGTCACAAAGCTTTGACAGGCCGTATTTTCTCATTCAAAATTATCATGTTGCAAATTAATTTTTGTCATTTAAACATGTATTTAGTGTAAGTCTGCACTCTAATATCGTAACACGACTGAAGCCATTGAACAAGTCATCAAATAAATTGAAAGCAATCAAATATATAAGTGGAACTTTAATTTAAAGTAGCGCGTTTTTGATGTGACGTCACATTTATTAAACACCCCCTCCCCCTCGTCACACATCGTCACAAATGCGTGGACCCCCCCCCAGGCGCGTGACTTCATTTATTGGACGGCCCCTTATTACAATTCATTACTTTAATAACATAACACATAACATTAAAGTTCTAAATACTGACATTGTCGTTTAGCGAAATGGACGTAGCTTGCCGTGATTACATGTTACCAATGTATCTAGTAGTAGTAGTATAGTAGGCAAGAGCGTAGTTGAGTTAAGAACCATGTTCACCACTGGACTCCATGCTTCTCTCTTTGTATTGAAAAATATGTGTAAATGATTGTTTTAATGATCTATTTTGCCATGCTGGCGTGCTTGCATGTAGCGGTCGAACTTCCCACATATTGTTTTTACTGTGACTTAGGTTTCAGCTATGTACCAGTGTTCATAGTTCATGACATGTTCTTTATCTTATCTATTAGACACTACTTCTATACAGAAGATTGTTGCGTCCCAGGGGCCGTCCAAAAAGTACGTCACGCTCCAGAGGGGGGAGGGGGTGTAAGAAGGTGTGACAGGGGGTGTCCGGCAATGTGTGCCGTCACGGTGTTTTATATTAAATGCTAATTATTTTGTTACTAAAAACATTTTTTTTTCCGAAAGTGTGAAGTACGCTGGGTGGGGGGGGTCCGAGATTTGTGACAGGGGGGGGGGAGTTAAAAATCTTCAAAAATAGCGTGACATACTTTATGGACGGCCCCTTATGCAAGGGCGGATCAAGATTACACGGGGCCCCTGGCTGCAATGCCACCTTGGGCCCGGTCCATCCATTTTTATCATACAATATAATAAGTTTGGATCCCTTAAATCATTGGGGGTCCCCTGGCTTTAGCCCAATCAGCACCCCCTTTAATCTGCCACAGACCCTGCGCTTATCAATGGTTTATGTCAAGTCTTGCATTTTTAATAATAGTTTTAAATGTTGATAGAGCATAGGTTCTCAACCTTTATCGGGTGGCGACCCCTTTTTTATAAAAGCCACGTGACCCACAACCCCCCATGCAATTGAAAATGGCATTTTCAATACGTTTTTTTAAAATAGTTTTTTTAGTATAATTTGTAATGGTTAAAATTGCATGTCATTAACAAGCTTCCAAATTCTCTGGTGAGTTTTTTTAACGCCAACCTCATGTTATTCTCAACTTTTAATTTATTTCTATCTTTTGTTTTTAAATAAAGAAGAGTTGAAAATCCACTCTCACAGAGATATGGGGCCGTCCATAAAGTACGTCACGTTATTTTTTACCATTTTTAACTACCCCCCTCCCCCTGTCACAAATCTTGGACCCCCCCCCCTAAAGTACGTCACACTTTCGAGCAAAAATTTCTTTTTTATTAACAAAATAATTAAAATTTAAGATAAAACACCGTGACGTCACACATGGCCGGACCCCATCCCCCTTTCACAAACTCTCACACTTTCTAACACCCCCTCCCCCCTTCCTGGAGCGTGACGTACTTTATGGACGGCCCCTATGTAGACACAAAAGGAACTAAAACTCGAAAGGCAATCATCGTCATATTTGTGTATGAATGATACATACCACACTAAAATTGTGTGATCAGCTTTTCGTTAAACCAATTTCGTGTCGAGGAATTATTCTGCAAATCCAAAAATTAATATTGTAATTCATCAGGAACGCTGCATGGCTTCATCGAGGGAAGCAGAAAATGGAATTCTTGTCAATGTAGTTTCTTCTTGTTTCTTTTTATTTCGCTGTTCTAAAATATCTGTTAGATATAATGCTACTCTTTTCAACCAATCTTCGCCGTTAAAGTATACCTTAGGACTTAGGGTCATGCTTCCCTCGCACTTAAAGAAACAACCCGAATTCATCTTTCAATTCAATTTAAAGACAAGATCCACAACATTTCCTTCGACAACCAGCGTACTGCATCAGAATCAATGTATTTGCACAGTTCTTGAAACAGGCGAGTGTTAAGAGCTCCAGTTTTGACCCAATTTACTATTTTTATCATCAAATTAAGTAGGCCTACCTCTTCCAGAGGACTTGGGAGAGTCTTACTGGCAAGGACATACCTGTGAATCATGCAGTGGATTTCCCTTGCTTGAGGAGCATGTTCTTTTACTTTTTTTTCCGAAAGCCTGATTTTGAACCAAGCAAGGATCCGTATGAACCCCACATACGTTTTTCCACTTTAATCCTTCAGTCCCAAAAGGACGTATTTATTGTCTCCATAATATCTTCACTTTTGTTGTAGTTTCAAGTCCACTGCAAAAATAGGAACTCTTCTTTGCTATCTGAATGAATATATTTGACGTAGACAAGCAACTGAGCACAAGAGCTTACGTCTGGTGATTTATCAACTTGAAAAGAAAACAATGGTGAAACCTTTAGTATGCATCGGGGCATCTGGTAAAGTGAGTGACCGATCACAAAGCATACTTTGAAGAATACGTGACAGTCACATGTGGAATATTGTTTTGGAGCGCCAGCTGTTGAAAATAAATACTTTACTAAAATCTATGTATACTTATAACTTCTCTGTTCGGCATTAGTGTAAAATGTATTTATATGCACGAGTACGAATTTAGCAGTGCAAGATTGTATTATAATGAATATTTTTTTTGTCGAATGTATCAGTTGGCGACCCCAGAAAAGGGTCGCGACCCATAGGATGGGGACCCGTGTGATAGAGTGTTGACAAAAACAGTGTACAAATTCACAAAGCAAGGAAAAACAATTATTAACAAGTCAGGACTCAGGACCGGAGAAAAAAAAGAGCCTTTTCATACACAGGGGATCAGTTCATACACAGGGGTTAGTTTATACACAGAGATCAGTTCATACACATGGGTCAGTTCTGATGGGTACTTTGGAGTTTCTATTTTCGAGCAGTAGTGGGGGACTGACAAGATTTTGTATATAATCAATTTTTAAACAATGCAGTGAACAAAGAACTAGTTCAATATAAACAGATAGTCTTGTAAGTCTCACACTCCTGCTGGCAGCTGTAATCTGGATCCTCTGAAGTCTATCCAGGTGTTGAATAGGCGCAAACACACATAAATAGTAGGCTAATATTATAGATATCTGTATACATTGCTGTCATTGTTGTAAAATTGTATTCGATACACCAGCAAAATAGATTTCCTAATATTAATAGTTATAATTAGTTGCGATCCTTATACAGTGCATTACTGGAATGTGTTTCGTTAATTAAATTTAGTAGGGCCAGGGATCATACGCCTTCCCGCCAAGAAGGCTTGATGACTTAAGTCTAATATATATTATATGATTATAATGTATCTTTATATAACATTTTTGGTGTGGTCGACAAACGCCCCCTCTGTTATTTTTATCAAAATTCATCCACCCCACAAAAAAATAAATAAATTCGAAGACCGTGTTGAGGTGTAACCTCTCCCCCCCCCCGAACTTTATGCGTGGCGTCATAATTCCTCTAAATTTGTTCAATTTGACAGAACATTTATGGAAGAAAAAATGATTTGAGAAAGTCGAGTGAAAAATTAGAAGGTTGAAGGAAAATTGTAGTTAGTTGATGAGAGTGTATTGCATAAAGTTTGTTGTTAAATTGTTTAAGTAAGTAAGAGTGCAGAAGTAGAAGGAGTAACGGAAGATTGAAGGAGATGATACAGCATATTTAAACTATCAAACATAGATTGAGTTCACCATATCTCTATAGGAGGGGGTCTTTTAATAGCATATTTAAGTGTGTTATGCGGGGGAAGGAATTATGATTTCTGGTTGATGAGTTCATTTCTGCAAGTACAATTTAAGATATAAGGTAGACGGAATTTGTATATAAATATAAACATCCGCAATTAATTAAATCGAAACTGTAATGGAGTCAACATGAAACAGCTATATGATTTTAAAAAAAAAGATTAGCAAAAATTACATATGTCCAGGGGCATTCAGCCCTTATCCTCTTCTTAAGCTACCCACCCATGGATAAGGGCAGGACACACTAATCTGCTATATAGAAGGAGCATCTGTAATATGTAAGATAACGCTGTTATAAACATTTTTTGAATGTATATTTTTTATAAACTTTTTGAATGTATATTTATAATATTAAAAAAAATACTTACTTTTAAAATGATTTTTAAAATACAAGTTGTTGATTTTTTGTTGTTCCAATTTGTTCTTCAATTCATTTGTTTATAGATGTCTAAAATTTAATATTTCTATCTCGTAGTGTTTTAGTTTTTTCGGTAATAGTTTGTGTTCGGTAAATGGGGTGTGTAGCTTTTACACAGTTTACGCTGAGTGGTATTAACACACAAGATATCGCTATATATCGTTATTTCGGCGATACTTCATCCTAAAGGAAAATGGCGTCCCGCAGCCATGTGGATGTCAATGAAAGACGCTTAAGACCAATTTACGGTTAGAATATTTAATAATTGACAGTGATTCGAATAGAAAACCCCTTGATTTTTAAAATATTAATTTATTTTTGTTAAAGGAGCCAAAATAAAATTATGCTAAGTAGTCGAAAACAGGAATGACATTCATTCCCCTCCTGCCTACAAACTAAATAAAGTAAAAAAACAGTAAAAGTAAAATGATAAAATGCTTAGTAAAACTAGTAAAAGGTCCCATCTCTCCTATTCCCTAAGTCTAAGCCCTGACTTTACTTTAACTAAAATAATCCAAACTTTAGAAACAAATTGAGTAATACACTAAATTAGTATGCTTTTTTAAAAGTTTGCCAGTTTGGTGTTTAAGATATATTAAGATTATTAATTGATGATAGAAAGAAAACTTATGAAAAAAGCTATACTATATTGAATATTGATTTGAGAAATAAGTGTAGTAAATAAGAGCAGGAAAGTTAGTGGAGTCAATATGTTACACAAAGTCAAATTATGTCTGATGGTACAAGTACAGTTGTGTGAAAAATATGACTATGACACTGCATGAGGGAAGAAGGATGGAATTTATTTAAGATTCAAGATTTATTAAAGTTAAAGACAGATGTAAGCTGTCTTTAAACTTTACAATGACAAGGGTCAAAGGATGCAGAAATGGGGGAAGCTATTCAATAAGTCTTAGTCTGATTAGCTAGTACAATGACAGGCTAGCCAATCATTAGGCTTGTATTTTCGGGTCAAAAATCAGCCTTTCATCAATTTTTATCAGTCATGCTTTTGGTTTGATTCTGATCAAATCTGGATTTTTAATTTTGTATTTGAATATTGATCAAGAACAACCCTCAGATAGACATAAGGATAAAAACACCTTTCTTATTCCGTATGCGAGAACAAACTCATACAAATTTTCGTTCTTCCCGTACGGAATTCGGGCGTGGAATGGGTTGCCTGAAGAAACCAGGAAAGCCAACACTTTATCAACATTTAAAACTCTAATAAGAATGCAGGACTAAACACAAACCATACGAAAAGCGTAGGACGCAATAATCTTCTGTATAGAAGGAGCGTCTGAAACAGATAAGATAAGATAAATGATTTTTAAAAAAAGTGGAATGAAAAGTTTCGAAGTTTGCAGGAAAATTGTCATCATCTATGGCACTACAGCCCATGTAGGGCTTGTTCTGCTCCATGTTCTCCATTGTCTTGATATTATAGTGAAAATTTGCTCATACTATCACAATTGGTGCCTGATGCCTGTCCCATCTCGTCTTTCTCATAAAGACACATTTACCATAACTAATAAAGATATGTCAAATATTTATTATTTATTTATCCTTTGTCAACATTATGATGCTATAGGCTATAGTGATTACATTTCTGTATTAAGTGTGAAATTGTCATCTTTTTTCTTTAGATTGCCTAGATAATGGCAACAACAAAAAGGCTATACAAGAAGCTGACAAGGTGTTAAAAAAACAGAAAGAACTTACATGTGCCAAAGTATGGTTAATACACATTTTTAAAAAGTCATATGTTACTTATAAAAACTTTTCTAAATAATGTCATGTTTTAAATTTTGGATACGTTTCTAATTATAATTTTAGTACATGTAGTCGTTTTCTAAGTAGGAACTTGGCCAAGGTCATTTCTGTTCATTACTTTCTTAAAATTGTGTTCTTAAAATGTTACATAAGAATCTGTTCCAATTTGTAGGTTTTGAAGGCACTTGCCCTGCTGAGAATGGGACGTCATAGTGAAGGAAGTTCATTACTAGATGCTATACATCAGTCAGAGCCAACAGAAGAACAGACTTTAAATGCAATGTCTATTTGTTACAAGGAAACACAGCAGTGTAAGATCATTAGTTTTAAGTCCTTTTAACATATTTTTTTTTCTATTGGAGGGGAGGGGGCTTTTAACTCATTGCTCCTGGTTGCCTATTTTTATTTTGTCTTCCAACTGACTTGAGATTTTCAGGTGAGCCATTTTTAATTATATTTTCTATGAAGTCACTTTATTGCTTAATGGCAGCCACATGTTAAAATATCTTTGTAAATCGAACATCCATCCTCAGTATAAGATGTATTTTCAAAATAATACACCTGTGAACTATCTTTTTTGTTGTTGCAACTTAATATACTTTTTAAATTTGAAACATCTTTTTAGAAAAACAAACAATCGCCTTCAGCGCTAAAGATCTATAATTAGCTACATAATCTTGAGTTTTTTACTGCCAAAATTAATGCACCCACTTTGTTGTTGAAATGACAGTTAAGATCAAAATAAACTTTAAAATTTGTTAAATTATTATCATTTTTTAAAATGGCCCATTTATTTGACTCCATAGACATGCAGGTTGCCAATCAATTGGACTGATGCATAGAGAAATCGTCAAATTTTAACTTCATTTAATTTTAAAGAAAAATGCCCTTTTTTAAATATATTATTGCGTGATGGATGTAAGATGTATCAATGCAATTTTATTTTTTTAGTGAAATCATATATAATCTTATCAATGTGGAAGTCTCAATGTTACATCTGTTAGCATATTACAGAAATGAGGTAATAATCTTACAAAAAAGTGATTTTAAATAAAATGATGTAGGAAAATTAACTATACAAAAAAAGTTAATAAGTTAAAGTTAAAGGTAATTAATTTAATACATTTTTGTTTCTTAGATGAAAAAATTGCCAGCCTATACGAAGCAGCCAGCAAGCACCAACCCAATAATGAAGACATTTTGTCTTGTTTGTTTATGGCTCATGTAAGACTTGGCAACTACCAACAACAGCAAAGAACTGCCATGTCTCTTCACAAGCTGCGTCCCAACAAGAACCCATATTACTTTTGGGCTGTTATGAGCATCGTTATGCAGGTTAGTTCTCCAATGTAAATATTTTGAAAATGGATGATTAAAGCCTTTGTATATTGATGAAAGGTTTCATAAGTATCTTAAGAAAATTTTCAACTTAATTCCAGAATTTCTATCTGAAAATTTTAATAAATAATACAATCATTATAATATGAATATTAAAATAATCTTTATTGCATTTATTATATTGTGAATTATTTATAAAATGGTCAACAAAGTTTTTGAGATATATAGATTTTTATTTATATATTTGCTACATTGGTTCAAAAGCACAAAATACCATATATCTGGTATCTTAACTAATAATTTTGATAAGCTTCTGAAATTAAGGATAAGGTTTTCACTTATAAGTTAATGTAAGCATGTGCACAATATTAGAAAACAATAATTCAAAAAAGCTTGCCATAGTATTATTGCAAAGCCTTTGAAAAAGAACAGTAGTTACAATTTTTTGAAATTAAAATCTCAAGTTATTGCGTATATTTAGGGACATAATGATAAGAAGCTTGGACAATCTACATTCCTCCCCTTGGCTGAAAAAATGACCAAGAAATATATTCAAGAGGACAAAATAGAAGCTGAGGCAGGTATGAAGAAATTAATATAATTAAAGAAGTGCACTTGTTGAATTCTCTCTTCACCATTCTCATTGCCACCTTTCTCTGTTGATTTCATTCTGGCCACCTCCATCCGCTATTGTTTATATAAATCCCTGACAAATTTTTTTTTCTACTTCATGTGTGCTTTGATTTGACATGCCATTTTCTTCCAATTTTTTTTGTTTTTTGTAATGATTTTATTGTTCAAATGAAGAAGGCTTCTTTTCATAATGTTCATTGTTTAGATGTGTCTTTGTTATTGTATCTTGTTTAATTGATTTTTCTCTGCCCTTCCTAATTACAGTCTTAATCCTATATTAAGGTATTTCACCTTGAGATTTGTATTATTTATTTATTTTTTTGCATCTGTTTCAGAAATACTGTTGTACCTCATTATTTTAGAGCTTCAAGGGAAATGGCAGGAAGCATTGGAAATTCTTGAAGGTCCTCTTGGAGGTTTGTCCATTATTAAGTTTAGTATCGTAAGCAACAAATCAACATTTCTTTCTTGTTACAGTTTGTAGCAGCTTCATTTACTGTTATAATTAACAAGGAAGATCTGTTTTTGGTTTTATAATCTCCAAAGCTTATTATTTGAATCATACTGCAAATTGGGTTGTGTAGACTTGAAAATGATTATAGAATCAGTTTGTACACAAGCTTCTGGCTGCTGGTCTAACCCATCAAGGTTACATGGATCTCAAATTCTTAAGTTTCATAAGTGTGGTACATTTGAGCCCCTCCTTACACATCCTTGGCTTCTCAATATCAGCTGACTTAATCTACTGTGATGCTACACAGTTTTTTTGGGTTACACAAAATTAAAATCTGTGTCCTAACCTCCCTGATTATCTACCAGTTTAATGTGCCACATAAGATTTACATAGTTTAGCTCTGAAACACCTGCTTAAAAGTTTTAAATGGCCTCTTTACATAAACAAATTAATTTTTAAACCTCTGATTTTAGCTAAAGGATAATTACCTATTTTACAGACTATAACTGTGAGACGCTGCATACAAGACACACCTTAATTTTTTAAACAATAAAAAAAAACAACAACATTTTTACCGTTTTTATTATTTGATTGCAGAGCCACAATTAAAAGCATGTATTTGAATTATATTTGTATTAATGCCATTGCCTTTTTGACGGTGTCCTTGAATCAATTTCAATACATCTTCTAGTTTTGGCCATTTGCATTCAGTCCTGTATTTGCACATTTATTCTTCCTTGTTTTTTTTTCTCCATTATTTTTTACTAGCCTTCTAATTGTTTTATTTTTTGCTTTTCAATTTATAGTCGGGGAATGTCATTCAATTTATAGTCGGGGAATGTTATTCAATTTATAGTCCATATCATATGAATACCGTTTTTTTTTCCATTTCAAAACTAGCTACTAACAAATAAGGTTGTTAAGACCGCTCGTTTTTGAGGACCGGTTAACCGTTAAAAAAAAGACCGGTTAACCGCTGGTCCCTATTTGCCGTATGTTTTGAGAACCAACGAGAGAATGTTTTCAACTCTTTTCGTCTGATGGTGGCTTCAAAGCCCGCTTGCGTTCGGCTCTTTTTCGCGATGCCCTCAATTCAGGGAATTTATCTAAGTCCAAAGAATTAATTAAACAGTGATGGTCAATTTTTATTTGTATTTTTTAAAATAATGTTAAAAAAATTTTTTAAATATTTTTTTTATAGGACTCGTGATTAACCATTGTAAATAAGAGGACCGGTTAATCCGTTCGTTAAAGTTAGCCAGGTATTTTTCCTTAGTTTAAAAAACCCACGCCTCGCCTCATCCGTTGGGACGTCGTGTTTACCACTCTTGTGTGTGATGCCGGTCAACTCACGAATTAAAAAATAACAATAAAATTATAAAGCTTACGGAGTAAAGAGTGATGATAAAATGTAATTTATTTAAATACCATATTACTTTTCAATCGTCAACTCGCCAGAATTATTGAATTTTTCGGCACATGCGATGTTCCCCCCATTTTTCCTGCCCCTATAGGGTTTGAGCTACACTCGCCGTACTCCCCTTCCAACGCATAACAATTGCATATTTTAAAAGAAAATATCAGTTTTGATATTAATGTGGTAATCTTACGTCAAATGCTTTTGACTTGCAGGAAAACTGTCACTAAAAGACCGAACTCGAATTTGAGGACGGATTAATCATCGTCCAGTATCTTTGCTATGTCTATCAAAATACTCTCTTAACAGTCGCGGCCTTGACCGATATGAAGTCACCGTCGCTCGCGTTAGTCTGGTATGCTGCCCTGCATCTTAACCGTAACACAACAAAAATGAACTCCGGGTAATAAGCTAATGCCGGCTTATTGAAGTTGCGGTTATCCGGTCCTGATTAAACGGGACCGGTCCTGATCTGATGACCAGTTAACCATTAACAACCTAACTATCAAATATATTCTACTGTTACTAATAACACAAATCACTTTCATTTCAAGTTCACTGGCACCATAGACTACAATGACGCATCATAGGCTAGACAGTGTTCTGGGTTTATGATGGCGGAGTGGGAGGGGGACAGTGTTAGCAAGCTTGTGAATCCCCACAACCATGTTTGTTGCATCGGTGAATTACTGCTTCCAGTTGAATCCAATGTTGCCAGATAGAGATAGGTTTCCCGCAGAATTGAATATATGGCCATTTTTAAAACTGGCAGGAATTTTAAATAAAAAACTGGGCATTTTATATTAATTTCAAGTATAAGATGCACATGAATTTCGGAGTCAAATTTAAAAACAAAAGTGTTGTATAGTCCATAAAATTGGATAACCTTTTCATATTCTTTGATACAAATGATTTATTTTCAATAACCTATTTAATTACCTTGACAGGGCAACTTGGCAATGAATTAAACCTAAGAGAAACAAGACTAGCTCATGTCTGCACTCAGATGGCCAAATGGGACAACGTCTTCAAGATATACAAGGACCTATTGAATGAAACGTAATATTTTGAGAATACAAAGTTAATCATTATCTTTTAGTCTTTGAAACTATTTGGTGATAGTCTTGGTATAGTTGATGTAAGTTCATGTTTATAGTATTAAGTATAAACTGTTTTCAACTTCATTCAGACCAGATGACTGGACATTTTGGCTTAAATACCAAGATGCTGGCTTTCATATGGTGGAAGTACATATAAGTGAGAACAAGATGTATGTATTGCATTGAATAATTTTTGTTTAAAACTTTAATTAATTTAAGTATTTCACAAAAATTTTAGCAACTTAACTTTACCTAATGTTTAACTTACTGCAAATGAAGATTATTTTGTCTCTTTTATGTGTTATTATATCTAGATGACAATATTTAGGATAATATTATAAGATTTCCTGTATTTTGAAGGGAAAAAAATGAAAATAACTAATTGATCTTGATTTTCTAATTAAAGTTTCAGCATTTAATTTTTTTCCAAGCTCAGTAAATATTCTTTTAGTTAATGAAAAGAATTAAAACCTTTTTGGTTCTAATCATAAATCAGATGTTGACAAATAAATGATACATTTTTAAAACAATTTTATCAGTGAATTATTAGACAGCACTTTGAAAGAAATGGATGGCTTCATTAAGGAGAAAATAGCAGCCATGAGTGATGGATTATTATTGAGGGGCCCCTATCTTGCTCAGATTGAATTCAGGAAACAGCTTCTTAAAAGAAACTGGAGTTGTCTAGAATCGCAAGGTAATGGGTTGTAATCTAATGTGAACACTTTCACCTCCCCATTACAGTTGTAAGTTTATGATTCTGAAATGGAATTGTCCTTTAAATTTATGATAGTTGAAAGTTCATTTCATGTATTTCAGAAAAGGTTTTACAATTGTTACAAGATTATTATGACAAATTTGGCCATCACTCTTGTTGCTACAGTGATATGAAACTTTATGTGGACTTTCTGACCTGTGAAGAAGTAGATAAGGTATTCCTAACCCATTATGAATTCATAGTCAAGTTAAAATTGTTAATTTCTATTTTAAAAATATATAAGTTCTTGTTTTTCATGTTAAGGTTATTCTTTTAACAAGTTAAGTAATCATACTGTGTTACGCTGTTGTGTTACGTCCTGTCAGGCCTACTACTACCCTGTTTTTATATTATATATTTACCTAAGTAATCATACCCCTTTCTTAAATATTATATAATGGTATAAAAAGCTTGTTTATATTCTTTATGCATCAGTTTATAATTTACATTTTAAAAAACTCTTATTTTTATATTTCAGCTAATTGAATATATGAAGACAAAAGTGGGACTAGATAATACAGACAATCCTCTGCAATTTCCAGACAATGTGCGGTTTACATGTGTTTGGTAGACAGTTTTGGAAAAACCTATATGTTATTCTATAAACTTGAATTAGTTTTATTTGAGTGAGCTTATGTCTCTTTGATGTCAAAGTGGGAGGAGTAGGAGCTGCCTGTCTCTTATGGGTTTATTCTCTTTGTTCAAATGCAGGTCAAGCAAATGACAAGGCACCTTGTGTATATTCAGCTGTCTAGAACCATGGGCAAACATATTATCCTATCAATAGAGGATGCTTTAAGTCTGTCTAAAGAACTTTTGTTACGTTATCAAGATGGGCTAAGGTTTGGTAAGTATTGCAGGGAAAATATTGAACCTTTTTTTAAATCAAGGAATGTTTTCATCAAAATTTTCAAATTTTGTAGATAGATATTCTTGTAAAAATATTACTTTATACTCAATACTCTTATTTATTGAAATGTTAAAAGGTTTATTAAATTTGTACAAGTCTGTGCAACAAAAGTCATTTGGGATTTCATTAGGGGGTACAGAAGGGCTAAAATGATGCATTGCTAATATACTGTACAATTTATTACGAATAGTTCAAATTAATTTTTTTTTATCACACAATAGCACAATAAAGTTAATTGCAAAAGTAGCTGTTATAAGAAGGCATCGATTCCCAAGTGGGTATTACATTGTAGAAATTGATTTGATTCTTAGGTAAGGATCCTCCTCTTTTGGTCACTGACCTACAATATAGTGATAACTATTTACTGTTGGCTGTTCATCTACTATTAGATGTCTGGACAAAGACAGGTAATCCATTTGCATTTTATTTTGTAAGAAAGCATATAATGAGTACAAATTTGTGCAGATATTAAGCTCAATGTTTTTCATGCTCTGATTTTTTAATTCTTTATTAACATTGGACAAAGTTTATGGAATTAATCCTTAAACAGTTATTAATGGAAAATTAAGTGAAAATTTTAAGTTTTATTGTTACTTGTAATAACCAGGCAATCTCTGGGGGCTGCAATGAAATTTTCATCTTCTAATGTTCAATAACTAAACATGCATTGAAGTAGCACTTTATTAGCACCACAATTGATAGCTCTTATACACTTTACACACCCCTAAACAATAAAAAATAATAATAATTATTATGCTTATGGTATTTTGGAAACTCACATTGCAGATATTTTAATTTCATAGCAGTCCAGCTCTGTATGATGAATCTTTTCTGGATTATATATATTGGCACTATTTAGACTGACTGTTTTTCAAAATAATAAGCATTTTTATTTTCATTGACCCTCAGGTGATGACATCCACCTATGGCGAGCCATCGTACACCTGGAGTTGGGCATCAGAGAAAGTAAATCAAACTACCAGATTAAACTTTTGCTTATCAGACTCTACTGTCTCAAAGGTAATTCTAATTAATATTTCAATAGAATTAAAAAAACAACTTGAACTAAGTTATTAGTAATGTAGTATAATAATAATGTTGTTTTGGTAATTTTTAACAGGTGTGTTTGGACCATGTCCTAGTTTGTATGATAGTATGGAAATAAAACATATCATGAATGACACAATGGGGTAAGGCTATTGTCTTTTTCACCATATTATTATATTCTTTATAAATATATGTCTCCATTTTAAATTTTCCATCTTTTTAAATTTACCCAATATACAATCTTTATAAGTAAAAAATTGAAATATATTTCTTATATATTGTTCTTGTTTGATTACTTCAACAGATATATTGTCTCTAACCATGTGATAAGATTAGGTCATTTTATGGAGGCTGGAACTATGTATAATACATGGGTGCGCTTTTTTGATATTAATCAAAAGGAGGTTAGTATATAACATTTCTAGATATTGAGTTTTGTATTGAGTACTTGAAGCTAAGCGTTTTAATCTTTTTAAACATAACTATCCAGAACATTTTTCTGCAAAGTCAAGTTATTTTTAGCATTTTCATTTTGTTATATTTGACAATATAACAACATTCCTTATATTAATGAATTCAGTCCCTAACAAGTGTACATTTTTTAAATTACATTGGACAAGGTATTTTATGGTATGAAAAAGTTTTTATATTATAAAAGTTCTTATGACCTTGCCCTTTTCAGAAGTATTAAAATTTTACTACTTAGTTGAATTTTGATAAATTCATTTCTTGAAATGACAGCGAAGATTTCTTAGATGTTAATCATTTTACAAAATTGTACATGGCATTTTGTTTGTTTGTATCCCTTTACTATAATGAAATAAAAAAGTTTAGTATTTTTAGCCAATTTCTTGTTCAAAATGTGTGCTCCTTAAACTAATTTGTGCCCTTGTAACTGAGGTTTAATAAATATATTTTAAAATCTTGAATGACTCTTACTCTCTTACATTCTCTATTAGTGCGTGATACAATGTTTTTTCTGACTTTGCTTCATTGTTTGCCAATTACAGGCCTCAGAACATTTGATGTCATCATACAAGTTTGGGTCTTTTGGAAGAGTAAGTCCTTCAGTTCTGTATAGACTGAAATAATTTTATGGACTCAATACTTAGTTAGATTATAGTTTCCATCAAACGCTTGTGGTCTGTGTAACAACTGTCTCTTTAATCACTGACATTACATTTATAGCCAGCCATTTTCTCCTGGTTCACGACCTGGCACGATTTCACTTCACAGCACAATTCACGAGTTTCAGACTCGGACAAGTCATCTCGCATGCTCATACAATGTCAATACAACAACTTGTCTTATGCACCACTTTTGAAGGGCTAACATTTAAACCTTTGTCCACACTTTAACATTCACATACTAGATCAACTACCATTATGAAAAGACCTTGCGGTTTTTGCATGATATGGTATGGTCTTTTTTGCCACATTGAGTCTAATGATCTCATTATTAGCTTTATCAAAAGAGTAAGAGGCTTCAGAGATCTCAGATGATCCATGCTTTTAAAGGAGTTGATCTTATGACCACATAGATTTGTTGGCATGTGTTTTAAACTTGACTTTTTTTTGTTTCTTGCCAGAGTGAACTATTTAAAATAAAAAGTATCTTTTTTTTATATAAATAAAATATTACAATTTTCCTGGTTTATTTTGCATTTGTAACTAAAATTTAATTAATAAAATGCCATTGAATATTTTAAAAACAATTTTAGATCCAAGAATTTGTTGAGTTTCAAGAGCGACTAGACAATGCCTTACAGTATCACAGTGCCAAAACAGAGAAGATGCTTCTCAATCTTATTATGCAAACTGATCGGCACGAAACAACTGAGACAGCTGTAGAATCAATGAATGTCCATCCACTGACAGATACACGTAAGGCTTAAGGCAACAAGAAACTTATTATAATTTATACCATTACTCTAAAATCAAAAGTATTGTGCAATATTCAGATATTGGTTACCCTTTAATGCTGTTAACCACAAAACTTTAAATTTTTATATTTATAATTGTTTATATTGTTGTTCAAAATCTACCATTTCTGAATTTGTATTTCCTTATGATTTTTTTAAAACCTAGTAAAGTGATTTCTTATAGCATTTGAAAACCATTGATCTAACATATTCATTAAGTTTGACAAGCCTTTACTGGTTTGTAATGACCTCTTCATTTATTTTCAGCGATTGACCATTCCAAGCTTCGTGATAACAGGGATCTCACCATTTCTCTGTCCTGGGATCCAGCTAGTTTGTAAGTTGATATTGTAGTCATTGAGTATTTTTGAATTGTTGATTTGTAATAAATTTCTTTCTGGAATCAATTGGCATTTTCATTGTTGCTCCTACCTTTCTGCATAGAAGAATATAGTGTTATTTGCAAATATTGAATTTTGTGAGACAGTCAAGTACTCGTAATGATTTTTTATGTCTCTTTTGTAAAACCTAGCCTTTTTTTAGGAAAATATTCCTTCTGACTATAATTCGTTTTTTAATTAATTATTATCATTTTCTGAAATGTGTAATAACTTAAATTGTGTATCTAGGATCTTAAATATTTTTTTTGTATTTGCACCAGACTACATCAAGAGGAAAATAGAATGAAATCAGTAGAAGAGGAGGTACATTTTTTTACCCTGCTTGATAATTCATATCTTTTGATAAAATAAGACATAAAATGTTTACTGGATAACCACTATTTAAATAAAACAAGACTCATTAAAACAAATCTGTTTCCATTCAAAGATGTTAAATTTAAAATAATTTGCTTGCTTAAACTCATTGGATTAATCAAAATTAATAAACCCCTGTAAAGTATTTATATAAGTGTTGCGATTTATAAACTTGAAGGGTTCAAATTGAAGTATCTGTTCGTTCACTCATTTGTTTTTAGGAGTCATGGCTACATTTACGCTGGACACTACTGCATATTTTGTTATTAGCTGTGATGGTAGGCAGGGATATAGCAAACAAGTCAGTTGTCAATGGCAACAGTGATTCAGGAGAAGATCACAAAATAAACAAACAAACTGCATTAGAATTACTAAAGAAGCGCCTTGATGAGCTTCAGAAGTATGCTGATCATTGTGAAAGATTTAAAGAACCCAGGCAGGTAAGGGTGAAACATCATTATTAGTACTAGAAATAAGGAAAGGGAAAGGAAACTTATGAATTTCTCATTACTTTGATATAATTTTGCACTTAAGTTAAGAGGCTTGCATCTCTATTACTTAGTTTCACTTATCAAGGCTCCTTTTATAATAAAAGAAGAATTAGTGAGAAAAAAAGTAGCTAACATTTTTAAATACTTTATTTTTTCATAGTATCACATAGTTCAAGGTCCATTCAGAACTAGAATTTCAGAATTTCTATGCGGCCCCCACATCAATGCCATTTCAAAAATGGTGGATTGTGTAGATTATGTATATAACCTTACAAAACTCGGCCTAGGTAAGTTCTTCATCCTTTCTGTCTGATTGTTACCTCAATTTTTGTTGTCTTTGTTATAATTTGCTTATTTTTAAAAAACGTTCTCACAATTATTCATCTGTAATAAAAGAACAAGTAAATTGTAATTGTTTGGGAGAAATTCTTATATTTATAAATATATGTGTTAATATTTTTATGTGAATTGCTTTGAACCCAGCTGCTTGCTGGGATATTGCGCTATATAAACTATCTTTTATATTCCTACATCAGTTATTTTTATAAAAAAATTACATTTTTCTTATTTTATGTGTAACATTAAGCTTTATAAGAGTAGATTTAAAGTTTAAAACTATTATGTGTCTATAACTATAATAACATTATTCACCAATACTATATTCAGTAACAAAATTAAATTCAAATCAAACTTTTTTTTAACAGAGGAAAGTAAACCTGAAAAGGAAGAATGTTGGACAAAAATGAAAGATTATTCAAAAAGTGAGACGTCTTGAAAAACAAATTATTATTAAATTCTACTTCATGGATATACATGAACTGTTTTTTTTTCATTCATCTTTATAATTTAACTAATTGCCCATGTTAACAAATGATGCATCCAGGGCTTAGCAACACCATTTCATATTAATATCAAGTACCTTAAATATATATTTTATTACTGATATTAATAACTAAAGCAGTTAATTTCCAATTATCAAATAAATATAATCATTATGGAAGAAGAATTGGTAATCTAAATGAGTTTAATTATTTTTCTTTGTATACTTACTTTACATTTATAAATTTCTTTATATTTGTCTTCCTAATTGACAGCTCTCATCATTAAAGATGTAGGAAGCCTTATTAAAGAATCAAATGGTAAAAGGCAATTAGATTCATCAGCTTTAGAACAATTGGTAGCATCAGTTGAGGTTGGTCTATTTTGTTTTTACAAATGAAGAGCTCAAGGGAAGAAACGGCTATGTCACATTTTTGTACTTTTGAGATATTCAAGTTTTAAAGTTCAAAATTATAAACATTTCTTATAAATACCTCAATAGATTTGAATTATTAATAGGGTTATAGACATAATTGTTTCATAAACCCTCATTCAGAACATTCTATTTATGATCCTCTATCAGGCTAACTAATAAAATTCAAAAATGTCACATAGCCGTTTTTTCCCTTGTGGTCTTCAAATTATTTAAAAACTAAAAAAACTTGAAATTGCTTATAAACAATTTATAAAAACATTTTCAAATCTAACTCAAGAGAAGATTGTTCAATAAAATTTCATTTTAAAATGAGATTCAAAAGAAATATGTATAATTGGCATGTAAACTGCTAATTTTAAATCATAATTTTAAATGTTTAATTATTAAAAGGGCAACATCTAAAACAAAGTTGAAAACGTACCTGCATAAATTTTACATTTTTCATGTGTGTCATTTGTATAGAATTATGTAAAACTAATAATTTGTATTAAATTGCTTAAACTTTCAGAGTATATCCTATTTGACAATATTGTCTGGAGTGTGCAATAAAGGATTAAAACATCTGAAAAATAACTGGACTAGAAAATCAAAAAAAGGCAAGGGTCCCCCCTCTCCACAGGTAAGTTTAAGAAAAGTTATTACACGTTTTGAAACAGTTTATTTGTGGGGTTTTCTTCAGTTCTGTTTTGATGCTCCAAAAAAATAAAATTTGTTTTGTTGTGTGTTTGGGTAAAAAAAAATTATATTAAAATATTATCTTTTCAGCCCGAGACATTTGTAAATTTTAATGCTATGATAACCGAGTTATCTGCTGTGACCAAAGAACTTCATCAAATAGCCTCCAGTCTAGACCCAGTCTTCACATCTGTAGATATAGCCTCTTTAAGGCTTGCTGACATCCCTGAGGAAGAACAGGTAGAACTGCTAAAATTATGCAGTTTTTAATAATATTTTTGAGAGACTTCTGTCCTCACATGCACAAATAAATAGCAGCTTATCTTTTAAACCTTCTGATGCATTGTGGACAAAACAGTCTGAAAACTATATGCCTTTTCAGTCTTGTCTAGTGAAAAGTTAGTTAAACATGCACGCTATTTTCCTTTAGAAGAAATTAGTGCCTTGTTGGTAGTAGAGTTAAGCTTAATACCAGACAACCTTGTATATCTTTAAAAACAATTGTTCCCGCTGTTAGTGTTGATGGTAATGTGTTCATGCTGAAATAAGTGCAGATTTTATAATGGAAATAATATATATAAAATTGATATTAAGGTCTGCAATTACATATCCCAAATGAGTCAGAAGATGAGATAAATGATTTTGTTAATAAATTTTAGTTTTCTCGGCTCTAACTGGTTGTTAAATTATAGGTTAAACTGGTAATATTTGCCTTTAAAATTTTTAATGAATAGGTAAAAGAAAAGTCAGCTACTTATAATCAATAGTTAATTTTTTAATGGACATTGTATTAGTGAATGGGTGAAATATAAAATATTTCGGTTAAAACTGCACATGATTTTTTCATTGAAATTAAAAGCGTCTGCAGCTGGATCAAGAATCATTTTTATACATGAGCAATGTTTCTTAAACTTCATTATTAATCAGTGACTACTAAAGGCCAGCATAGTTTTAAAGTCCATTTTGTGTCATTCATCAACATTCCTTTCAATACTTTTTCAGCTGCAGCGTGAAGCAGAACATTTGGTATGGAACAAAGTAGAACACAGCATACAGCAATCATCTCGTGAGATCTGCGAAGTCCTTCACCACAAACAATTTTATCTCAACACCTTGATGCTCTGATTATTATGGACCTGACCAATCAACTTGCACCAGGCATTGTTTTCCAACTGTCATCTTTTCTAAATCGTTTTCTCCTGTTGGCCTTAACATTATTGTATAAAAACTATCAAAGGAAGTTGGTTAAAATATCTTTTCAGAACCAAGAACACCCAAAGAGAGGCAAAAATGAAAGAAGTAATGGTCAATTCTTATCCTTTGGTCACACAAACTCAAGGAATATGTTTTTAAATTACCTACAATTTATCATTGTAACAGCCAAGAGACATTGCTAATAATGAGACAACAATTAAGATAGATATTTCCTTTTGACTAGTCTACTGCAAATGCAATTGGTTTAAGAAGCCATGATTGTACCAGTCCATTTAAATACATGTCACAAAAATAAGTTCACCACATGTTAATTTAATGTAGGTACCAATTGAAGATTGTATTATGTAAAAAAAATGTATATATTATAACTTGGGCCTTTTAGTTTATCAGTTGACAGAGGCAATAAATGAACGAACCTGATGTGTAAACACAACTTGATATGTATGCCATGTAGATAATTTAATACTGCTAAATGAAACTAAAATATGCACACTTGAACCTAGACGTCAAATGTGGATGGAAGAGAGAATTATTTTTGTAAAGTAGTTGTGCTACTGTTTGATTTTTTGTGTGAATGATTTTTAAGTTATACGGCTGATTTTATTGCCAATGACTTTATTTTCAGTGAGAATGTCATTTCTCTGTGTGTAATGCATGGTTAATTGTATTAAAATAACTTTTATTGCAGCACTGTATATGGAGTATTAGTTTGTATTTAATTATATATGTGATAAAAGATTATTCTAAACTATTTTTGTTGTTGTTTTCTTATACAAGATTTGAAAGTTTGAGTAAAAAATCATTTTAAGGGGGCAAAAAAATAATAATTTTTTTCCACAAAATTCAACATATCTAAAAATATGTAATAGGTGTGATCATATTTTTATAGCTTATTCATACACGTTGTTCTTAACATCTTATTTATCCAGGTTAATTGTTTTTTCTTGACTCAAACTGTAGAGGTCATTGTTTTCATAGTTGTCAACTGATTATAATTTGACTTTAATGTCATTGATTTTTAGCTGGTGTCATACCTAGGATTTTACTTTTATTTAACTTCAGGGTTTATAAGTTGACATAAAGTTTATAAGTTGACATAAAGTTTATAAGTTGACATAAAGTTTATAAGTTGACATCAAGTTTATAAGTTGACATAAAGTTTATAAGTTGACATAAAGTTTATAAGTTGACATAAAGTTTATAAGTTGACATAAAGTTTATAAGTTGACATAAAGTTTATAAGTTGACATAAAGTTTATAAGTTGACATAAAGTTTATAAGTTGACATAAAGTTTATAAGTTGACATAAAGTTTATAAGTTGACATAAAGTTTATAGTTGACATCAAGTTTATAAGTTGACATCAAGTTTATAAGTTGACATACAAGTTTATAAGTTGACATAAAGTTTATAAGTTGACATAAAGTTTATAGTTGACATAAAGTTTATAAGTTGACATCAAGTTTATAAGTTGACATCAAGTTTATAAGTTGACATCAAGTTCCAATAGAAATAAATGACTCCACCCTGATAAAGTCAAGGCCTATGTTCATCAAATCATTTTGACAAGTCTTGTGACTTTTCACCTACGTCTAAAGCTTATTACTAATGGGGAAAAATTGTTCTCTTGCCAGTTACTCTTCAAAGTATAGTTGGAAGGGAGGCAGATGTTTTAGCTCAAGATTTTCAAATACCTTTATGTCTGAAAGACGCTTTTGTATCATCCAATGGCTATTGAATTATTTGTATGTGTATTATTTTTATTGTTGGTGTTACCAGTGATGGGAGTAAATGCTCTAATTTATTTAGAAGTACGCGTGGTGTGTGTTCAATATTGTCCAACTGAACTGACCCATGTTTCTGAATACAGTAATTTCTAATATTATTTAATGACAAAAACCTGGTCTGTTAATATATTTGTGTACAAACTACCAATTTTCATACCACTTTGGATTCCTACTGGGATGGGGGTGAACTACCGTATATACTCGTTCTATAGCCCGTTCGTTCATAAGCCGACCCCCCCCCCACTTTTGGAAGGGAAAAGTATTAAAAGCGTATAACCCAATCGCAAGCCGACCCCCCAAAAAATAATACCTATATTTTTAAAACAAGCTAAATCGGCCATTATGATTGTTTACTTTGTACTGCCTATCTTTGTCTTTCTGCTCTTTGTTAAGCAAGAGTTACCGGTATTTAAAAAAAAATTTGGTAAAGTGACAAAAGCGCGTACATTAAAATCCGTGGTTGAAAGCAAAATTTGTAAAACAATTTGTTAAAACGTTCACAAAAATAAATAAAATGGTTAAATAAGGTAAGTGCTGATTTTTAATAATATATTATAAATTATAGCTTCTGATAGAGCAGTCGAATCTTGTAGCATGTAGAAAAGGACATTGATAATCTACAATAACAACACCGGTATTCAATATCCATGCAGAAATCACCTATGACCCGCTCATAAGCCGACCCCCCCCCCACTTTTCCCCCAAGATTTTGTCCAAAAAAGGTCGGCTTGCGAACAAGTATATACGGTATATCAAATTCGGGAATCTATTTTAAGGATTAAGCAAATATATCACATTGGGAGCATGATTTTCAAAGAAGAAAAAAAATGTTTTTAATACTGATTTAGTAACTAATTACTTTTGGTTTTTAAAAAAGGAGAGGAGCCTCACAAGAGTCTGTACGATATTTTATTAATATTGAACTGCAACAGGTGGCTACCCGTCAGTATGTTTCTAAGTATTTTGTGAAATTGAACAAAAGATCAGACTATAGGCAGATCTGCTGTAAATATTTAACTGTTTTTGTACCATTTCTGTGTTGCACTTATAAATAAGAGTGATTGATTGGTTTTATGACTTGATATTTGTTTCATTTCTTCAAAGTGTAAATAAGTGTTTAAAGCATGTTCTACACCAGTGCTTCTCAAAGTGGTGGTCCGCGGACCGGTGCCGGTCCATGGGCAATACGATGCCGGTCCGCAGGTGTTCCCCAGAAAGGACATGTGGCTACCACATCAGTACAGGCAAAATAGTTCACCAGTCCATGGTGCAATGGAAAAAAATTCATGCCGGTCCGCCATACTAAAAAGTTTGAGAAGCACTGTTCTACACACTTCTCCTAGGGGGTTTCATTAAGATGTGGGCTGTGGACTATTTCAAAACACAATTCTGTGAATGAAATTTTGGGGGACTGAAGCCAAATAAAGTAATAAAACAAACCCGTAAAAACAAAGTTTTTGACTATAAATCCCTTATATATGAGACATAACTAACAGTATTGATTATTTTCAAACGCGACAAACATTTACAGACTGAATCTGTCTTAACTCAACTTTGCTTCATAACCCTGGGGGGAGAGGGGAAATGTCTGGTCACCGATCGCTTGACCAAGCTCAGCGTAACACGTAAAATGTAAACAAAAGCACGCCGGTACTTCGATGGGTCACATCAACTCAAACTCTCACGTGGAAAAAAAACAAACAGTGAATTTGAATTACATACGTTATATAAGGATAAACTAAAAATGCATTAATTTAATTACGGTACGTTCGATCGATCTGAAATTTTGATACGATGCATTGTTAGGTGAGACGGGTCCGTGTGCCAAATTTCAGCTCGATCGGATCACGGAAAGTTGGTCATTTTTTACTTTTGTTTTTCCGCCCGCCCAAGACAGAGAGAGATGTCAACAGAGACGTGGTGAAGTTAATATAAGGGATTTAAAAACAAGACAACATTGAATAATTTGCATATAAGAGTTTAATGAGCATTTTCAGATGGTCACTAGAAATAGAAAGAAACATAAGAAAATACACATTAAAAATATATAACTAGGATTAAATTCACCACAGAAAGTTATGAATATTTCAATGGTTACATTACATCTTTGTATGATAAGTAATAAAATTTCATTACAGTCATTTTAGAGAAATGACCAACTTTAATAGAATTTATTAAAAAAATTTATAAAAAAAAAGAGTTCCAAAATCCGAAACCCAATGTTTACATTGTTTCATATCTCTTTTATGCTGTTACCAGTAAGTAAAGCACAAATATCTGAAATTTGGCAGATCATGGTCATTAGGAATGGCTGCAGTGATAAAATTATTGATATGAGATAATGGGGGGTGCTTGTGAGTAGTATGAACTCATCAATCTATACACAATTGACAACTAGGCATTTATCAGATAACTATAAAAAAAAATAATAATATAATGAGCTAGAAATCTGCTAACTTTGATCTTGAACTATGTTTTTAAACAATCCTCTGTTATCCCATAAGCAGCCAGTTCTTGCAAGACATTATCTAAATAATTTGGGTCAGGATAGCCATGGCCAGATAGGTTGCCATGAGGTTCAGTTTTGTGGTGAATCTCATTCCAAGTCACTGTGTTGACTTCTCCTGTAGTGTGTGAGGTGGCAATAGTGAACATTAGGCGACGCCTGAAGGCCTCCATCAGCAACTTCAGAACCTGTGTAAATGTGAACAATAACACAGAGTGTGTGAATATAAACTAATGCTGCAACTTGCGTTTAACAGTTATTTAAAATTTAGTATTTAAATTAATATAAATTTGTGAATGAACTAGCATTGAATCTTAATTATAAAATGTTAAGATAAAATAGGTGTGATAGTTTATAATAAATTCAATTAACATATCACTTTTGACCTTAGGGGCCGTCCATAAATGACGTCACGCGATTTCGGCAGATTTTTACCCCTCCCCCCTCATCACCAAAACTTAGACCCTCCCTCCAATATGATGTCACAAAGCTGTGACCCCCCCCATTTAAAAGCGGTATTGTTTATTTGAAAATGAGCATATTTCAAAACACTTTGTTATTTTTTTTAATGTATTTAGTGTAAGGCTGCACTCTAATATCGTAACACGCGTGTTAAAAAAAAAGTAAGAAATCAAATAGTTCAGTGGAACTTTGATTTTTTAGTATTAGAGTGGAGTAGCATGTTTTGACGTGACGCCACAATTCTTACCCCCCCCCCACCCTCCCCCGTGACGTCATTTATGGACGGCCCCTTACTGATGATCTGATTCAGCTATGTGGATAGACAAAATCAGTAAACCTGTCTATCAGAGATATATTGGAACATGTGCTCATGTGCCCCTTACTGATGATCTGATACAGCTATGTGGATAGACAAAATCAGTAAACCTGTCTATCAGAGATATATTGGAACATGTGCTCATGTGCCCCTTACTGATGATCTGATACAGCTATGTGGATAGTCAAAATCAGTAAACCTGTCTATCAGAGATATATTGGAACATGTGCTCATGTGCCCCTTACTGATGATCTGATACAGCTATGTGGATAGTCAAAATCAGTAAACCTGTCTATCAGAGATATATTGGAACATGTGCTCATGTGCCCCTTACTGATGATCTGATACAGCTATGTGGATAGTCAAAATCAGTAAACCTGTCTATCAGAGATATATTGGAACATGTGCTCATGTGCCCCTTACTGATGATCTGATACAGCTATGTGGATAGTCAAAATCAGTAAACCTGTCTATCAGAGATATATTGGAACATGTGCTCATGTGCCCCTTACTGATGATCTGATACAGCTATGTGGATAGTCAAAATCAGTAAACCTGTCTATCAGAGATATATTGGAACATGTGCTCATGTGCCCCTTACTGATGATCTGATACAGCTATGTGGATAGTCAAAATCAGTAAACCTGTCTATCAGAGATATATTGGAACATGTGCTAATGTGCCCCTTACTGATGATCTGATACAGCTATGTGGATAGTCAAAATCAGTAAACCTGTCTATCAGAGATATATTGGAACATGTGCTCATGTGCCCCTTACTGATGATCTGATACAGCTATGTGGATAGTCAAAATCAGTAAACCTGTCTATCAGAGATATATTGGAACATGTGCTCATGTGCCCCTTACTGATGATCTGATACAGCTATGTGGATAGTCAAAATCAGTAAACCTGTCTATCAGAGATATATTGGAACATGTGCTCATCATTTTTCTGATGACTGAAACCAAACTATGCTTACCACACAGCTGAGTGAGCCTCTTGCAAAATAATTTACAAATGTAGCACATCACTTTAAATTATGACTGAACACCCACATCCAAACAATTTTATGTAAACCACAATGGTATACTTTTTATCATCCTGGACCCAACTTTTCCACACCAATAACCTTAGTATTAAAGCATGACAGTTAGATGACTCTTACATCCAGTGTCGGCAACTTAAAGTCCTTTCTTTTAATGCAAATAAGAAGGTATACGGGCTCATTTATAAATCAGTTTTAGAAAATATATTTGACAAGATCAGCTGTTTTCAAATGTGTTTAAAGATGCAGGTGATCTGTTTTGTAAATGGTTGGCCTTCCATTGGCTTTCTAACTTGCTGAATATTCCACCAGCAAACTGTACCAAGGGAAATAATTAGAATCTCGGACCTACCAATGGATTATGCAAGGACCCCTAGCTTGCAGTTGCAGATTCTGAGGAACCTGACACAAGATATGCATTGGTGGACAGGAGACATGCCTCTAGTAGGAAGTTTGTAAGAAAGAGAATAAGAAGTTTCTACTGCCCCTTTTTTGTCTTAACATGTCATCATTGTCAAAAGCCATTTCTGAATATTTTATTTAAACTTTCCCTGATTATAGAGATTTTTGCCCTTGGTAGAGTGATGAGAGCTATAGTTCTCACCTTCCTTCCCTTATCACAGTCTGGCAGGAAGCCTTGCCTTGGGAAACCTCTACAGGTGTAGGGCTGCCCTGGCTGGGGATGTTCTGGACCCTGGTGGGATACAATACAAATATCTTAACTCTTGGGTTGGCCAGCTGGACCGAATGACAGTTATTGTTATAGAATAGATGGTTCATGTAAAACTTTTCAATTGGATGAGAATAAACAGCCTTTTGAATTAGTGCACAGGGTAAAAAAAAATTTACACATGAGTACAGCGTATTAAAATAATTAGCTTATAGATGTAAACTCAATAACTTTGTCAAAAACGATTATATTATTTTCAAGTTGTTTAAATTTAAATACCAGATCAGGAATCTAATTACTAAGGCCAGAGCAATGAGCAACTGCAATAATTCTAATAAAATGTAAATCTGAGACAATAAACTGCTTTTGAATTTCTGATTCTAAACAACCTATTTTCACACAAGAGCTACAATTTATTTACTTAAAAATGATGGAAGCAATGCCTTCATTGGTACTAATAAACAAAGGTGTTCAATTTGAATTTATATCATATAGTATCTCACCACCATGAAAACTTATTAAGTGCAGAAAATAAAAGAAGAAGAAGGGTGAGTACAAGTCCCTAATATAAAAAAAGCATAAAAGAAAAGAAAGGAAGTGCCAGAAAAACAAATTAAAAAAACAAAACCAGAAAAAAATTCTGCATTAATTAAATTTAAAAGAGAAAAAAAGTCAATTTTTAGTACAGATGAAGGAATTTTGCAAAACATATACATATCGAAGCATCTAAATAAAGCTCTCCATTTATTGTTTTATTCACACAAATCATTGGGGTCTCCATATTCTATTTGACAGCTGTATTGCAGTTTTACTCTGTATAATTACATATTAATAAGGAGCATTCATTAATTTTTCTTCTTATCATGTTGTTTAATTGGATACAGTTGAGTGTCCTGTGTACTCAAAGATTAAATTCAATGATGGCAAACAGCGCACTATGGACACATGGCATTCAGTGAAAATGTATAAAAAATGTTTGAACCTGTATTCCTGGTGGCAAGTGGTAGGTGACACATATTGTATTGTAACCCTCATAGCCGGCCACACTGTGCCCTGAGAGTATCTTCCATGTCATGTCCCCTGGAGGACATATACCTGTCATCTCTCCATATATCATCTTACAACTAGGACACTGGAGGCTGTCATCCTGGGGAAAAAATTTCAAACATCAAACTCATGACAATCACACATCAAACTCATGACAATCACACATCAAACTCATGACAATCACACATCAAACTCATGACAATCACACATCAAACTCATGACAATCACACATCAAACTCATGACAATCACACATCAAACTCATGACAATAATCTCCAACAAACAAAAAAGTATTGGCAAAAAACAAAAAGCCAAGCTTCATTATGGCAACAAAATCCCAAACAAATTTTTTTTAAAGTCTAAATTAATAAACAAACTTTTCTTTCAATTTGTTACTTGAGTCAGTGACTTGTATATCTTTGAATCTTCAATTCAGTTAATATGTAAATGTAAATCATAAAATCCTTTACACTCCCTCATCTAGTCGTAATATGTAAACTTCGTTGATCTATCAAACTTTTAATAATATTACTAATATGTTAAAAATACCATTTGACCCTCTTCATAGAGTGTTTTTGCATCATCTGTGTCAAGAAAATGAAACTCATTTTTACATATCCTGCACTTATCTATTACAGACGTTCCTTATATATAGAAGATTATAATTTAAGAAATATAAGTTATGGCGGATTAAAGGGGGGGGCTGAACAGGCTAAAGCCAGGGGCCCCTGATGAATTAGGGGCCCCCAAACTTAGTATATTTTATAATAAAGGTGGACAAATGTTTGCATGAATCCCTGAAAATATCATAAAAGAAATTAATTATTAAAATCTTATCTATTAATCAACACTATTCCAACCCGATTGTCTTAGTAATTAGTAATCAAAAAACCTGATTTGATAGGCTCAATAAGAGAAAATATTAAAGAATATTGTTTATATTTTTAAAATTTACATTATCCGTCAAGCGCTCTTGGTAGTTTGGAAGTGTGTAGGCTTGCGGTGCAAGTTATTTTGGGATCAATTCTCAGCTAGGACGTCATTTGTCTTTTTTAAAATTTTTTATAAATTGTCTTTTTACACTCAATTTTTTGGATACCACAAAAGAGTTATTTCTTCGTGTTTGGTTTTTTCATGAATAATCTTTTTGGCTGGGAACTCCGATCCCATAGTACAGACAAAGCATGAGCAAGGAACCAATTGACTATTTAGTTACAAATTACAGTCTTATTCTTATATTAGCTGCTAGCAAACATTTTATTTAAAGGGACGCTGGCAGGATAGGGCCCCAGTTTGAATTGCAGCCAGGGGCCCCATGCAGTCTTAATCCGCCCCTGAATATAAGTATTATATTTTCTTGTAGGAAATCGCATTAACCCAGTTATGGAAGAGCCTCATCAGCCGGCACATGACTAAAATATTCACTTAATCAAACCAGATAAGCCAGACCCCCATTTTTGGGTTTCATTGGAGTGTTGGCACTTTGCTATAAATTAGAGGGTTTTGGAGAATTTCGGGAATGCGGCGCCAGAACGTTTCGCCACCAATGAATTAACCAATATGGTCTTTAGGTATCAAACTGAAAATTTCAACATTTTGAGACGAATGAATGATGTAATTTTCATGTGATTCAAAATGGAAATACTGTATTAAATACCCCAATGTATGGATGTTGTGCTATTTCAAGGTCATATATTTCTTAGAGCATTTATAGGGATAGCTTGGATTAAATGATGCCGTAAAATGAGATAACAATGTTAGTATCAATGAATAGTGCTATTGAAATGGCAAGCCCTTCTATAAATGCAAGAAGAACTGATAAGCTGGTTATTGCAAAATCCAGTTAATATTCACCGACAAAATGGCCCTGGACTAATAGTAAAAAATTAGGGATGTTAGCGATTAATTTAAACTTAATAGTTAACTTTTGAAAAATTAATGATTAATTAATCTTTAAATCCAAAAATTGACATTTATGGTGTCATAAGTAACATTTATTAAACATACATGTTGAAAATCGAAATAACACTGGAATGTCTTCTTTATATGACATCTTTTAACCAAAAACACAAACAGACAAGTGTATTGACATTATTTGGTTCAAGTGATGAGCGAGTCTTAGCGACAATATAACCAGCTGAGTTGAACGATCGTTCACATAGCTTTAGATTGTCTCAGCTGAAGTTTCTGATACTGTAATTGATGTTTTGTTTGCAGGTGATATATAAGCGAAGTATTTGAACCATGGTAGCAATGTTCCATTTAAACAGCGCAGCTGCGCAGATATTTGACCGACGCCACACAGGAGTTTAGAACCACTGCGTAGCAAATTTAGTAAAATATTGCACAAAAAATGGACGTTGTGCAACTTTACACACAAGTTGTTTTTTTTTAACTTTGCACATGGAACAACGAAGCTTAGACTTATAGGTTTCATGGTGGCAAACAATTTCTCTCAATGGACACAATAAAATTTATCAACATTTTGAACATTCACGTCAGTTTAAAACCAAAATGTTTGTGTAATCGTCTGGAAATCCTATATAATAAAAGGTAAGTTTCTGTCCGGTCATCTATAGCGATTGGTCCCACAAACACATATGACTCCTACAGCCAATCATATGGACGTTCAAAACGAGTTATTTTTGGTGCAGTATTTCTTCCAAGACTTTATTTTTAGTTATGCGCGATGGGATTTATAGTCAAAAGCTCTGTTTTTACGAGTTATTTATTTTAACTATAATGAATAGTATTTTTGACGTGATGCACATGTATGCCGGTCGAGACGGCTGTTGGAGGGGAGTTACAACAACATGCCACCGAACGGTGGTGGAACGTCCTTAGACGGGAATTGTTGCTCGTTAGTTCATAATTATCGGCCGAAATATTTCACTTTTTGACTTCCAGTACATTTATATTTGGTGGGTCGATTAATCATTAAAAATTTTTTAATCGTTAAAGTTTTTTAACGATTAATAGAGAAATTAATCGTTAATTTCCGCAGCCCTAAAAAAAATACAATCAAATATTATAATCGTATTTTTACTCACCGATTCAGTCTCAGGTTTAGTTCACAAGAAACAATAATAATGACATCACAAGAATGAATTTAATAGCCTTTACTCGATATGGTACCAAGTCACGGTTGTTTGTCGACAAGAAATGATATAATAACATCACAAGAAATAATTTTACAATTTTACCACTTTTTTTAAAGGTGAAAAAGTTAACAAAAGCTTAAAATGCAAAAAAAAGCCAATTTTTTGTTTTAAAATGTTAACAATTTGTCTAGGGCCATTATGTGGGGGCCGTTTTGTTAGGTCACGTATCAATGGATACTGCTATTGAAATGGCAAGCCTAGCTAAAAATGCAAGAAGAACTGATAAGCTGGTTATAACAAAAGCCAGTTAATCTTGAGGCTGGTATTATTGGTTAAAGAATCAGACATTCAATTCTGGGCTGTTCTTTAGCCCTGATAAGGTTAACTAATATATCTTTAATGATATAAATACACCACTAGACCTACATCATGTACTAGACCTACATCATGTACTAGACCTACATCATGTACTAGACCTACATCATGTACTAGACCTACATCATGTACTAGACCTACATCATGTAGTAGACCTACATCATGTACTAGACCTACATCATGTACTAGACCTACATCATGTACTAGACCTACATCATGTACTAGACCTACATCATGTACTAGACCTACATCATGTACTAGACCTACATCATGTAGTAGACCTACATCATGTACTAGACCTACATCATGTACTAGACCTACATCATGTAGTAGACCTACATCATGTACTAGACCTACATCATGTACTAGACCTACATCATGTACTAGACCTACATCATGTACTAGACCTACATCATGTACTAGACCTACATCATGTACTAGACCTACATCATGTACTAGACCTACATCATGTAGTAGACCTACATCATGTACTAGACCTACATCATGTAGTAGACCTACATCATGTAGTAGACCTACATCATGTACTAGACCTACATCATGTACTAGACCTACATCATGTACTAGACCTACATCATGTAGTAGACCTACATCATGTACTAGACCTACATCATGTACTAGACCTACATCATGTAGTAGACCTACATCATGTACTAGACCTACATCATGTACTAGACCAGTGTTGTCCAAACGGTGTGCCGTGAGAAAATTTCAGTGTGCCGCGAAAGATTTCAAACATACCATAAATTGTTAGGCTTTTCGAACCTTCAAGTTTTGAAAAAAAAATATCCTTAACCGAAAAAGAAATGAATAAAAACGTTTCATGTTTGTATTGTTCTGGTTGTGAGAATCTCTTGAAAGCTACAAAATTTCTCTCCTCCATTGGGAATAAATATCTGTTGTAAGTAAATAAAAACCCTTTCCTGCTGTTCACTTTTTTAAAAACGTTTAATTACAGACGGCCATGGATAATTTTTTGAAGTTTTGAAGAGAAGCCAGAAGGATTCCAGTGAGCATCAAAATGTAGAGAGAGCTGCGAAATCTAAGAAGAATGTTACCAAAGGGAAATATCACGAGGAATATCTTGAGTATGGTTTCATACAATGTGCAAATGATCCTTCTCTTCCGTTTTGTCTTAATTATAACTTGGCATTGTCCAACGAGTCCATGAACCCCAGTAAACTGAAGCGGCATCTGAACTCAAATCATCCAGGATTGAAAGACAAGCCGAAAAGTTATTTCACATCCATTCGGTCCAACTTAGAGCAACAATAAAAATAATGAAGAAATGTTCCTCAATTCCTGTCAAAGCTCAGTTAGCAAGCTATAAAATTGCAAATCTTTTGGTCAAACAAAAGAAATCTCATTTGGACGCTGAGACAATCATATTGCCGTCTTTACGAATCGCAGTTGAGGCTATGGAGTTGGGACCCGACGATGTTGAAAAAAAAATAAGATTCCACTATCTCACCAGGCGATGGGACGTCAGATTGCTGACATTTCGACAGATTTGGACAATCAAATTAAAGAGCATTTTGCGGAAGCCGACGACATCCAAAAGCTCTGGGCAATGCAAATCGATGAAAGTACTGACATCAGCGGAAAGGCACAACTCCTCGCATACGTCACACGTGAAAGACTGCAGATGATAGACAGAGAAATGAGAGTTTGCTTATCCAGCAATGAGCCGCGTTTTGAGCTCATCTGCTCCAAAGAAAACGCTCAAGTATCTCATTAATTATGAAACATTTTTTGAATAAACACTGATTTCTTGTTTTTTTGTGAGGTGTGCCGGCCAAATCTTTTACCAGTTTAGTGTGCCGTGAACGATTTTAGGTTGGACAACACTGTACTAGACCTACATCATGTACTAGACCTACATGATGTACTAGACCTACATGATGTACTAGACCTACATGATGTACTAGACCTACATCATGTACTAGACCTACATCATGTACTAGACCTACATCATGTACTAGACCTACATCATGTACTAGACCTACATCATGTACTAGAACCACATCATGTACTAGACCTACATCATGTACTAGACCTACATCATGTACTAGACCTACATCATGTACTAGACCTACATCATGTACTAGACCTACATCATGTACTAGACCTACATCATGTACTAGACCTACATCATGTACTAGACCTACATCATGTATCCCTGGTTTGACTTACTTTATGGTTAGAATTGTACATGGTCAACAGACACAGTTTATGAAACTGGTGGTTGCATCGACACAACTGGATGGCCTCATAGGCTTCAGGCTGGTCATCCCCATAGCTGGACGCCTCACTGAGCTTCTCACAACAGATGGCACAGTCGGTTTTGTCCAGATCAGTGTGGACTCTGGTCATGTAGCGACCCAGAACCTCTTGCCCAGACATCACTGGGGGATTAGATGATGACAGAGATTAAAATAGAGCGCCATTACTTTTAGCTAAAGTTTGTTTTTAAAACAAAAACATTTCATTAACATATCATCTGGGAACTATGCAACTGAGGCAGATTTAAGTTATTTCCTAAACGTTTCAAAGGTAGGATTTCGAAAGAAAACATTTGCTTGGGCTTGTAAGATTTCAATCCTCATTTCTCCATTAAACGCTGATCATTTTATTCAGCTTTGGAATGGAAGCAGAGAAAGTCACTATAATTTCTATGCCAGATGTCACTTTAAAAAATGCAGAAATGATGGGACTTGATTTTTCAAAGAATGGGACACACAATAAATCTGAACACCCATTCTAATGACAAAGTTATTAAATTTAAAATTACAAATGAGCTCAGCAGTCAGGTCAAGGCATTTCCCACAAGAAAATTAAACACCTTACACTTATAACATAGGCATAATGGAGTCCACACAAGGGTCAGAGTCACTGTCAATTCTAAGCCCCAGGTCTACCAATCGGCCATCACATTAGTAAAATGTAACAAAATAGTTAGACCCATAGCAGTGAATAAAAACTTGAAAATGACAAACTGTTTCGAAATGACACTCATTGAAACGTCATTTAAAATAGTAAATAGTGTTAAACCATTGTATGCTGAATTGGACAGGCCAAAAATAAACAGAACCTGTTTTTGCAAAGCTTAGTTATTCAACAAATATCTACATGTACTTACATTTACGTGCCTTGTTCGTGATGGTGATTTTGAACAAGCGCGGTAGGGATTCTGTCAATGGTTGTGGCAGAGCTTGTAATAATGGCCCAGTTACTCCATTCAAAGGATGGTACCCAACTGGAAATTGGGACAGAGATTTTAAATAACCTTGTGGCTGAGATAATGTCAGGGGGGGAATGTACATTGATTGCATTGCTGAAAATTTGAAAAATGTGAATGAATTGAAATGGGATTTTTCTAAAAAATAATAAAATTAAAAATATTTGTTAATATGCTTTGGAAATGAAAACAATTAAAATAAATAAATATACATACACTTGGTAACATTTGTTTCATGGTTATAATTATTAAAAAATGTAAATAATATAAAAAAATTAAGTAAATCAAACAACAAAAATACAAAAAGATTTTTAAAATTTTTTAAAAAAATAATTAAAAAAATAATTAAAATGTGACAAAAAAAAGAAGAAAAAATTAAATAAATTTTTATCACACAAAAATCATTAACAAGAACAAACAATAACTGTTTCTCTGTGTCCCTTCTTTTGGATCAAATTCACTGATATTAAGTAGATGTGCTGTACTTGGTGGTATCTGTACTTTGACAATGAGTTAAAGTTTTATATGGTATCTTTCTGTAAATATCTGGTCTAAGAATGGTTGACTTATTTTTTTGTTATTCCTTCTCTACAAGAATCAATCCAGTCAGACTACACAAGTGAGAGCCCTACCTACAAGAATCAATCCAGTCAGACTACACAAGTGAGAGCCCTACCTACAAGAATCAATCCAGTCAGACTACACAAGTGAGAGCCCTATCTACAAGAATCAATCCAGTCAGACTACACAAGTGAGAGCCCTACCTACAAGAATCAATCCAGTCAGACTACACAAGTGAGAGCCCTACCTACAAGAATCAATCCAGTCAGACTACACAAGTGAGAGCCCTACCTACAAGAATCAATCCAGTCAGACTACACAAGTGAGAGCCCTACCTAACTGAAAAGGTTGCTGTAACACATTCAAGTTGGACATCATACACATCTGACCTGAGGTCTGACCTTGTGATTTCACGCTGTGCTTGCCCCTGGTCGCTGAGCCCAGTGATGGATACTGTGGAACAGCAGTCAATGTATCAATGGGTTGTTACGTTCCCTTTTACCAACTTTAACAGAAACGTCTTATTTCATCCCCGTACCAATTAATAAACAAATGTCATTCTTTACCAAGGCAGTTAAGACAGAAAATTTACATGAGTGAGAGTGAGAAAAAAATGTTTTTGGCTTAGAGTCCTTCCACAAGAGTGAACTTACCAAAGACTGTGAAGCTCCAGCCTGCTGAGCAGGAACTGACAAATTTGAAAAGATTATTGTTAAACAGTGAAACAATTTTATGTAATATCAAATAAATCACAATAATAAAAAAAAATTGATACTAAAACAATTTGTTTGACTTATTCTCAATTAAACAAATTTTGCAGAGAATTCAACAACATAACCGGTTAACCGTTAACAACCTTAGTTGACATCTCGCTTTCTTCGAGACTTCCGGCTATTGTGCGATTTTATGAGATTTCAATAAGGATTACCGGATTTTTGATTATCTTGTTTCACTTTTGATCCGTGTGATCACGGTAATGACATGTCTCTATCGAGTATGATTTCACCAGCGGTACTCGCGTTAGCGGTCTTTAATGGTCGTTATTTCTCCGTGCATGTTATATTATTAAAAAACTTAGTTCATTTTCTGATGCATTAATCATTTTATTTTTTAAGATAAACGAATATCTTTAGAAAAGAAAATAAAGGTATGTATCGAGAATCCACGGTAATTTTTATATAATTAAATACAAAAATTATTATTATTCTTTTAAAAGTTTGTTGTTGCTTTGTTACAAGTAAGATACGTGACTGTGACTAACACGCCCGTGACGGTGAAATCAAATCATTTTCTTAATATTCTAGTATATATATATAATATACATGTCATCACTGTTGTAGGTCGAATTCTGATAAGGTCAAGGCCGCATTTGTTACTATTTATATTACAAGTTACACGTATCATTTGATTGATGGAGGAAATTCGAGTGCGGTCTCATGGTGACAGATATCCTGCACGTCAAAAGCATTAAACTTAAAATTACCATATTGATATGTTTATTTTTTTTTAAATTTGCCGATTCGACTGGCATTGCAAACGTGAGCGGCGGTGAAACGCGCCATGGGACGAGGCGAGGCGAAAAATTTGACCTTTAACGCATGCGCAGACAATTATAAACTGGTAACTGTTAAAAAAAATTAAATGGAATCGAAACATGACCACAGAGACGTAATCAAAGTCATTTACTTCGGCAAAAAAATATATACATATAAAAATTCCTGACTAGTCATAACTTTTCCCGACTATTTCCCGACTTTCAAGACCGGGAAAATTATTTTAAGAATTCCCGACCGAGTGGGAACCCTGGGTTATATTTAAACGGCCTTTAAAAACGAACGGTCTTAACCTTAGGAAAGAGTGAAGAAATATTAGGGTCCCGATATTACGATACGATTCCGATAAATCGTCCCATCACTAATTAACGCACATCATGTATATAATTATAAAGAAATTTCAAGCGCATTTTAGTATTTTGCCGCCATATTGGTTTTTGTTTAACTCGATGATCGATTATCTCGGCGCCATTTTTCATACCCCGAGGCCGTCGACTTAAGCGGGTCCCACTGTAACAGTCTTTACTTTTGATTATTACAGGTTGTTTTTTGTTTCAAAAAATATTTGTCATTAGATTATAATTTGCCTGAAATATCAAACCTCTTGCATTATGTCCATTACTGTTGTAAGGATGGTGCTTTGAGCTGGCTTTAGTTTTGGTCCGTTTGATCTTTCCCTGGTTGGGCATAGCTTGACTTGACCCACTCCCACCTGGTCACACAAACGGATGAGAATCATCAACGTTGCCTAATTAACTAAAATTCTTCCCTTGAGTACACTGCTGGCTTCATTAAAAATAATACTAACATTAAGCAGGAAATATTTTGAGTGCAATTATATTACAGGTATGTATGTATTAAGTTACACTAGCTTTGGCCGCTGATTTAACTAAGGCCAGTTATTTAACTATGGCCAGTGTTTTATAGTTCCCTTTAGTTCACATTCTTAGCAATTACAAATGCTTAAGAAAAAAAAGAAAAAAAACTTTATCGTAATTGTATAGCAATATAATATCTAGTCTGTCAAATAATAAAAAGGAATACAATTTTAGAAATAATTAATAATTTATTGAAACACGAGGAAGAGTTGGAATGTAAACAAAGAAAGGCCATAACCAAGACAGTGAAGATAATACTAACTTGATGTGCTACATCCAGAGAGGGAAGGCGCGGGCAATGTTGCAGATAAGAAGGATTGAGTCCCGCCCGTGGTGATTGTTGAATATGATTGGCTTGAAATTCTCTGACGTATTTTCCTTACAGTTCCAGTGTTAATTCTGACCTGGAATTTATATTAAATATTTTTAAAATCAGTTTCAGTAAGGCACTAAACTAAAGGAACAAATTTTTTAAAAAATCAAGATTCTAAACCAGATTGTCCAATCTCCAATCAAATGGAAATAAGCCCATCAGAAATTGAAAAACACCTTAATCAATGGTCAATGGGTTGAAAACTAGCACATTTATAACAAGGTAAAGCCCAGAATATCCAAATTCACCTCTCTTTTATGTCTTAAGAAAGCTTTAAAAAGTATACATGCATGTTGAATTCAGTTGTTCATTTCAGAAAAGATTTCACAGCTGATGACTTGAAAATGTAACTTTAAAAAATAAAATGGGCCACTACCTGAATCAAATTAGCCAGATCAATTCGGTACGGCAGTTTAATCAGGTCCAAAATAGGTGAAGCCCCTTGACTGTACTTCAAAAAGGCATCATGGATATGTTCTAATGTTTCCAAATCATACATAACCCATTGTCCTGGATGGTCCCCTTCAAATTCCCAAATTCTGCTATTACCAAGCGCTGAATTAAGAGGATGAATCTGTCGTTGTATTTGTCTGTTTTTTCCTGTAAAGAGGCACAAAAGGATTTTTTAAAATATTAAAATAACAAATATTTTTGTAAAATTTTGCACAATATATTTGATAAAAACTTTGCCACTATTGGAATCTAACAAAAAAGTAAAATGCATTGCAAAATAAATGAAATAAGATAAAGATATTTTAAAGTTATTAATAAGAATTATTTACCAGTGGTAAAAATATTTTGAAATATATCGAAATAAGAAAATCTCCACAAAGCAAATATTTAAAAGTATACCATTATTGTGGAATAGATTACTTTGAGTGATTTCAGTACCTGTGTTGAGCTGTACTTGTGTAAGATTCATGAGATCAATCTCGTAACAGGATAAGGCTGGCGCAATTGTGCCAAGATTTAATTTTGATAGAGTCCTATTGGAGTGTGCTTTTTCGATTTCCTGAGAAACCTGGGGCTCATAAGCACTCCATGAGTTGTAGTCATTACGATATACCCATACCACCACGCCAGTGAAATTTGCAGCATTTGAAGCCATTTACATTGAAGAAGTTAAATTATTATTACTGATGACTAAGTCCTACCCCCTTGTAAAATGTCAATTGAATGTAGCGATAAAATATGTAAGCAGAACCAAATATCTTTTTATTAATTTCACTATTCACACAACTGTTGTAACAGATAATAAATAATAATGTTAACAAATTATTTCATAACAAAATTGATAAGATTTGCTTTAAATTGATAAGAGTTCATACACCTAAACTCTTTTGTCAGAAAAACTTGTCAACTGTGAGTGTCATGTCATCATTCTTGTATTAGATTTTATCAGCGCGGCCGCTTTTGGGGTGAATTTGACATGGTTTGACGTCCTTAATGACCCTGTGGTGCGCCCGTCTGTCTTGTCTCAATACAAAGGAAGAACATGGTTGAGTGAACTCAACTCATCTTGTGGGGTTGTTAATAGGTGACATTTAGGAATAGGAGAGAGAAGGTGTGAAAGTGAATGTGTACCTGTAGAACAAGAGAGTGAGAGAGGCTATAGTCTTTCTTGAGCTGAATTATTTTTATTTAAGACTTAAGATATTGTACATTTCAAAGACACCAGTTTGGTACAAATGAATAAAAAAGATTGATAACTTGCGCAACCAGTATTTAAAAAGTTCTTCATTGTTATTGATTATTGTTTTGCTCATGGGGGGCGCCACAGGGTGGGCCAGGTGGGCCATGGCCCACCCAATTTTTAGAGCTAATGGGCCACAATGTATTTGGCCCACCCAAAAAATCAACTGAAACCAACAATAGGGAAACTGTTTAATGTACAACTCTTCTTTTTTATAAGTTTGTTAATTTTGTTAGTACTAAATAACATTGCGATTTTGAAAAAAAATCAGTTTTGCTTAAAATAATTTCACTATGTGGCCGTGGCCACCACAGAAACCGGGCAGTACCCCCGTCTCCTTCCCCATCCCCTCTCCAACCCCCTCCATTCTCTCAGACCATATCGCATCAGTCCCTCATCCGGCCGAGTGGAGGGTTGACGATTGGAATGCGGTGATCGCGGGTCGCGTTAGCGCGGAACAAAAGCTCAAGTTTAAGTATCAACAATTGCGGTCAGCGTCGGAGACGTCATGGGCAGTGGTCAATGAGTGACATTTTAAGTGCGTCCAGACGGGACAAGGGAACAGGGGAATTCCAACAGTATTTTATAGTGGCCAGGGAAAAACATGATTGGAACATGTTTTTACGACTTGAGCCATAGGATGATCTCCAATGTCACCCACACTCCTCTGACTACCAATATAAGGGGAGGTCTGTGGGAGACAAGGGAGAGAGAGTCACACAGCGCCTTGAGAGCGAGCGATCCAGTGCCTGATCCAGGGCATAGCCTAGGGACTGTTATAAAATTGTATACTGTGCTTCCTGATTTAGTTATTTACTTTAGTGCTTTAACTGCGTCAGCCTTAGGATAGAAATTACTCTAATAAACACTATTCACAACTATAGTCCGCACTACCGGTGTGTTATCTACTTATTAAATAAAACTGTCAATTTGTGTGTGTTTGCTGCAATATAGCAAGATATAATCAACCATAACATTCCAACTACAGCCAACACTCGGTTACAACTAAAAACTAATTTAAAAAACTAATAAAAAGGAAACTGGGCATGATGTAATTATGGAAATAAAAACACATTGCTCGAAAAATTGCCCATGAATCTTTTCTGATAAAAATACGTACATCTGAAAAAAAAACTAAGAAGCGTTTCCTCACGCAATCCACTCAACCGGAAATACCGAGTAAAAAAGTTGAAAACGTCGTCTCATCTTATGTTATTATGGACAATGTTGATACCAAGGATCTAACAGTAATCTAACTGATTGCCCAGATGATACGTTGTTAAGCGAGGCTGCTCGTGATTACAGAAGACGTCGTCGACAATGGCAGGTAAAATGGTTTAGCAGTCATCCATGGCTGGGCATATCACGTCAACGGAAAGTTATGCTTTGCAGCTGGTGTCGTGAAATGGGCAACAAGCATGTAAATTCGAGTCCGTGTTCATTGACAAGGGATTCAACAACTGGAAAGACGGATCCGAGAAGCTGGATGAACACGCAGCGTCTTCTTCTCACAGAACAGCGGCCGAATACGTGAGTAATAGAAACAAACCGCCTGTTGCCACGCAAATAAGTTGTAATCTGGCTAAAGAACAGCAAGTCAATCGGAATAGCTTGGTCATTCAGCTGAACGGTCTAATGTTCCTCATGTGACAAGGGCTGGCAATTCGTCGTGGTAAAGATGAGAAAAATGACAATCTGCATAAAATTAATTCAGATGATGACTAGCAGTATCAGTGTTGATACATCAACATCAATTGGCCGACAAAAGGGCATTTACTTAAGCCACGACATTGTCAACGAACAATGCAATATCATCGGGAAAAAACTGTTACGGATGGTCATTGATAGATATCGTAGATAACATTTTTCGCAATTATCGCCTGGTTCAACGATGCCGATGTGAGACGAGACACTCATAAGACCGTGTATGCAGCGGTGGCAACGCTGGTCATGCTTCCCAGCACCACTTCGTCATGTGAGCGAGCGTTCTCCGGGTTGCGAAGGTTGAAGACTTACTTGCGATCGACAACGGTGCAAGAGAGACTTAATTCTATTATGATGGCTAACGTGTACCTTGACCTGATAGATAGTATCAACTGTGTATCAGTGGCGAACGAGTTCATCGGTCTATATGACTGACGTAGAAAAGTTTATGGACATTTCTCTTGACTTTTGACTATTTTATTTTGAGTTAATGTTTGACTGTTAAATAATATAAATCATATCATATGCTTTTTCATTACCATTCTGTTCAAATTTATTGAAATTTACTCACTACACTGTCGCCCATTTGGAAGTTAGACACTGGAAAAATTAAAAAGGGAAGGGTACAGAGATAGGAAGAGACCCAGGGTTCAAGGCCTTATTTAAGGCAAGGGTATCGAATGAAACAAATTTGTGTTACCAACTTGGCCCACCCAATAATTTGCTCATGGGGCCCCCCATGGTTTTGCTACAGTGATGAGGTGATGATGTCACTGAAGAATTGCAAACCAATTTTAGGCTTTAAGGTGCACCTTGAACTGAAGTGTCTGAAGACACAACAGGAAAACTAACTTACTCAATAATCAATAAGACATAGATCAGACAAGAGACAATTCCTTCAAATGCTCTTTTTCAACCCCAAGAGAGTCTTCATTAAAAATTAATTTAAATATTATTATGTGTTATTTTTTGTTGTTGTATTTAATTAAATATTTGGGGGGGGGGTGGGGGGTGGGGGGACAAAATATTATGTTTAAAAATTATAATGAATCGTAAGATTGAAATAATTACACAATCTTTAACTTTTACATGCAACTAACACTATGAACTATGTAACACACTAACTGTACGGTTGTACAGTACAGTAAGTAGTTAAGTAGTAACTTGACTAACTCTCACAAGTCACATGTCATGACCATGTAATCATTAAATGTTGATTCATATTCATACAGATACTTGATACTGGCTTTTTTTTTGAACTATCAAGTAACCTAACCCTAACGACATAGACTTAATTCATTTAATCTTGTCACTTTCAATTTACTGACTTTTACGGCACATAGACATAAATGACATAATCATAATGACTGTCAGAATACCGGGTATTAATTTTAGTAGTAGTAGTAAATAGTTTTAAATGAAAGTGATCAGTCCTAGAATGATAAAATAACTAGATTATATTATGTTATAAATTATATACTAATATAATAAAATAAAAATATACATTATGACTTAATTATTAAGTTAATAAATTATAAATCAAAATCTACACCGTGTTAGGAGTGTAAAGTGAAAGTGTAACAGTGACAGTAACGGGTAACGTAACACTAACACAGTAGCCCTGAGTTTTAGAAGTCTTAGATTATGCAAACTGATTGACTTTTTAATTTTAACACATGTCATAACATAGATTCTTTCTCTTTTAAAGCCCACAGCACCAATCATGTAAAATGGTAAAAAGTAAAAAATGCTCAGGTTCACAAAATGTAAACAATGCCTGGCAAGTTAAGTCTAATTCCCCGAAATGAATTAGTTGAGATTTTCTATTACAAGAAGTTCCTTCAATACAGAAAATTAATACAGCATTACATTTAATGTTACATACAAAATAACAATTCTCTATTTTATTTTACGATTACAATTAATTGTAACAAGTAATAACCAAAAGATTTTTTTAAAATTTATAAAACTAATTTCTTTTTATAATCATTAACTGAACTCGATTAAATAAGACTAAGAAAGCTTTTGCTGCTACTGGTAAGATATATATATAATATATATACACACACATATATATATATATATATATATATATATATATATATATATATATATATATATATATATATATATATACAGTGGCGTAGCTAGGGGGGCGGTGGGGGCGGTCCGCCCCGGGCGGCACTCATAAAGGGGGCGGCATTTGTGGGCATTTGAAAAGTACAACCATTTCCGACAACCGCCCTTTTTCTTTTGAAGAGGGAAAACCAAGGTGAAACAAAAATATTTGTAATTTCGACTCTTAATTAACGGATTCGCTCATCATTTTTTTTTATTACATTGTGGATATTATAACAAAAGCAAAACCGTTCAAAAATTTAAAATCACTCAAAAAAGGTGTCCATTTGTTTGGACAACTAACCGGTATAAGTCACAGATGACTCTTTTATAAGAAAAGTACGCAAAAAAAAACACATCACCGATGGGCCGAATAATATGTGCTATTAATATCGCCACGACAGTTTGTACATGGAATTTTGACATTCGCAGAATGATGCGCGAACACGTACCTAAAGGTATGGTGGTTGAAATATTGTGTTTAACTTGCAAGTAGTAATTTATATTACTGTTTCAGTTTTCAGAAAATTATTGTAAGGGGCCGTCCATAAATGACGTCACGCGATTTTTGCCAATTTTTTACCCCCTCCCCCCCCTCGTCACGCGTCGTCACAAAAACGTATACCCCCCCCTAAAAATACGTCACAAATCTTTGACAAAAAAAAACTTTAAAAAAAACAACAAAAAAACCTTTATTTTCTATTTGAAAATAAGTATGTTTCAAATGACTTTTATTGTTATTTAAGTATTTATTATTTATTTAGTGAAGATCTACATTGTAATATCGTAACCGCGTGAAGCATTTTTAAAAAACGTTTAACTGGCCTACAGAAAACGAACTGTGTTAACATCCATAGCTTATAATTTATTTAAATGCATACAAATTAAACATTGACTATTAATCATCACGGTTAACGTCTTTGTTTAGGAAAAAAAAATATTTAAAAATAACATTTTTAAAATGTATTTTTAAAAAATCCCTCAATTGACTGACGGGCATCGAAAGAGGTCGACGAACAGAGGTAAATAACCTGAACTGAGGTCAAAAAGGGAATTCTTGGGGATAATGCAGACTCATTTGGGACATATAACATCCACTACAATCCGCTAGATATATTAAAATACGTCATGTGTACGTGTACGCTTGGAACATATGTCCATTATTAAACCGGTTCCTTCCAGAAAATGCATTTTTTTTTAAAAATTGACAACTATGTAGATTTCTTACCTACGCACTATATTAAGACACCTAAATCTACCCTACTTTCATTTATATTGACACGAGTGACAATAATCTTAATCCACATGACTTGTCTTTATCACGTATCATTTATGTGTAGGGTTGCCAGATGTCCGGTTTTGTACCGGACTGTCCGGTATTATCGTTATTTGTCCAGTGGATAAATGGAAGCAATACCGGACATTTTACATTTAAATATTGTGCCATCGACAAAGTTCGAAACTAGTGTCCGGTATTTTTGAGACAGCCACCTGGCAACCCTATTTCTGTGATATTTAAAATTAATGCTTTAAAAACTGAGCTAAGAAGAAAAGTTGTTTTGTGCTCCTCTCGAATTGCGATGTCAAGAATTTGATGCATTCAATAAAGTAATGAATACTTGACTAATTTTAAATGGGCTCATTTACCATTATATCTAGAACAGTGCTTCTCAAACTTTTTAGTATTGCGGACCAGCAGGAATTTTTTTCCATTGCACCAGGGACCGGTGCATAATTTTCCCTGCACTGACATTTTTTGGGTCCTTTTTTCCAGAACATCTGCGGACCGGCAGTGGATGGCCCACGGACCGGCACCGATCCGTGGACCACCACTTTGAGAAGCACTGATCTAGAATAGAAGACTAGAATGGCCAGGGGCGTTTGACCAAAAACCAATCTAACAATTATATCAAACTTAAAACGTTTTTAATTCTATCAAATAGAGTCCCTCCCCCCTCCCCTTTTAAAGAAAAAAAAAGGATATTCCGTGTCGTTTTGACTTAAAATATCTACACATAATCCTATGCAATCATTTTAGACACTAGTCATGTTTGTAAAACTCACCAGTAGCATTTTTTTTTGCTAAAGACGCTTCCCCAAATCCCCTAGTCATGTGAGCAGGACCTAGAGTCTGGGGGGGGGTAACGCATACATAAACTTGTATATTTTGGGGTAACGGGCAAAAAAGCTTTACGACTCCTGCCATGAGAGAACCAAACGGAGCTGCGGTTACATCACAAATGCTTTGATGTCAACATCAAACGACACAGTGTAACAATTTCATATGTTATCTTGTGGATTATCAAACTTAAGGATTATAATTAGATTTAATTTTCGTGTCTTGATAGCATACACCAACCAGCGTCTGATGGCCTACCGACCGGCATATTGAGAAGCACTGATATTTTTTTTAAAAATGAAAGAAAAAGTCATTGAATAAGTTGTAAGCGACCAAATATTTCAGTGGAAGTTTTATTTAAAGTTACCCTTTTGATGTGACGTCACATTTCTTCAACCCCCTCTCCCCCTTTTCACGCATCGTCACAAAAGTGTGACCCCCCTCCCCCCTAGGTGCGTGACGTCAAGTTAGTTGGGCTTTTGATAAAGGTCGGCGCCGTAGGCGCCCTAAAAAAAGGGTAATTTTTTAATAAAATAAATAGATTTCAGCTGAAAACTTCCGTCATTTTTGACGGGTGTACGCTAGTATTGTTTATAATATATATATATATATATATATATATATATATATGAAGCCATTTAAAACGTAATTAAATAAATTGTAAGCAATCAAATATTTAAGTGGAACTTTAATTAAAGTTGCGCGTTTTTGTGCTTAAAGGGTCGTCCATAAATGACGTCATACACGTAGAGAGGGGGTGGGGTTACACATTTGTGACTATGTGTGACGAGGGGGGGGGAGTGTTTGAGAAATGTGACGTCACATCAAAACTCGCAACTTTAAATACGTCAAAGCTCCACTTGAACATTTGATTTCTTACAATTTATTTTATGACGTTTTACACGCGTTTTACGATAGTACAGTGCAACCTTACACTAAATACATACTTAAATGACAAAAAAAAGTGATTTGAAAATGCTCTTTAAAAAAATACAGCTTTTATCGGGGGGGGGGCAGTTTGCAAAGCTTTGTGACGTCATATTTGAAAAATAGGGGTGGGGTCTAAGTTTTTGTGACGACGCGTGACGGGGGGGGGGAGTGGAGTGAAAAATCGGTCAAAATTGCGTGACGTCATTTATGGTTGGCCCCTAAAACCCCCCCTCCTCACCCTCGTGACACATAGTCACAAATATGTGACCCCCTCCCCCAGGTGCATTTATGGTCGGCCCCTCTTGATGAGTATTCTGCAGAAATGAATATTTTTTGAATTTTTTTCTAGTTTATTTATATTTTCTTTGGTGCATGGGTCCCAAACAGAAGATGCATTTTCAATTACATGTCTCATCAAAATAAGGTAGCATTTTAGTTTTATATTCTTATTACATTTGTAAAAGTTTCTCTTTATAAAGCCGAAGGTTTTATTTGATTTTTAATTACTTCATTGACATTGGGATTCCATAATTCATGATAGTTTCTGATTTTTTATTTTGCATATTTAGTTTTAGTTTGGATTAGTCACTAGTTTTTTTCCAGGAATAAACATTTAAAACCAACGCAAACTATCCAATGAAAAATACCTAAGTAGAAACTTTTAACTTACAGTTTTTAAATACGATGTAGTCGGTTTGTAGGCATGGGCATGTGATATTTAAAATGGAGAAAATGCCCTGATACAGTTCCCCCAAGTATTATTTGCAAATAGTGAATCAACAGGATGAAGCAACAAAAAAAAAGTTTGTTCAATAAGTGTGCACCAAATGGACTCCGTTAACGTTGCAGTTGTTTTTCCCATTCAAATCGCACAAAACTAACGGGGAGGGGCTGGGGAAGGAAAGAACGAAAAAGAACACGTAAAAGGAATGATAATAAGACGAAGGTCAAAGGTCAATGTTACAGCAAATTTTTTGACCTACGCAGCACAACTTCCGTCACATGAAAAGACAACAATTTCATAATTAAATCATTGCTGATTCACTAACACTGATACTGCATTAACACGCTTTCAAATTAAAAAATAAAAATTGAAAGAAAAGGAAAGCCATGTCAAGATCAGTAGTGATTGGAGTTGACAACAGCGAATATTCAGAGCAAGCATTTGACTGTAAAATATATAGGCCTAGATTTATTAAGTCTAAGTTTTGGGTATTATTTATTTATTAGTACTAGTACTAGTAACTTGACTAGTACTAGTACTAGTATTATGATTAAAATCTATTATATATCGGATATTCGCCACCTTAGAATAACAAGGTTCTAGTTCAGGGGTGGCCAGACCTGTAGTAACTGAGAGCCATTTTAAAAATAAAAAATGCGTTGATAGCCGCATGAAGCACTATGTAAACTATGTTACACTAACTAGTTATCTGTCACAGAAGTCTGGAATTATTTGTAAATTTTGTATCCAAATTTGAAATTAATTATTAATCCTCCATTTCAGTTTAAAGTCACCATCAGAATCAGGTCGTTAGCACAAAAAACATTCCAAGCCATGGAATATCTTGCCTCAGTCGCCTCAGTAAAAGTGACACCTTCTTTGCTGAAAACAGAAAGTAGTGTCAGTGTGTCTTCTGCTGACACGTTCCCGACTTTAACTCAGCAATCTTGCTTTGAGTTTTCCTTTAATACAGATTTCGGTGGATATGACAATTAATTTGGACGGGTACCCGGCAGCTTTTTTCAACAATATTGACAGCCCTAATGACGATGCATATTCTTCATGACTTAATTTTATTAGCTTTGTAATTTGCTAGCAGTGTTTGGCATATGAGGCAAATTGGCTTATCGTCTTTATCGATAAAATAAATGCAAAGTCTTCTTCCTATTCTGATAGAAAACTTATATTTTTATATTTGTATTTTCGTTTCCTGCAATAGATCAGAAACCAACCACTCCCTCAGCTGTTAAAAAATTTAAATGAAGCCTACAATATTTTCAACCCTTTGTGTCAGTCAAGATTTTTAAAAAACTTTCAATTATATTTTATATTATATATTTAAAACGAAAAGTTTTCATTCAATAAAATGTTCGCGAGCTGCAATGTGAACACAGAAGAGCCGCATGCGGCTTGCTAGCCGCAGTTTGGCCACCGTTGTTCTAGTTCTATGTGAACTTTTGGTCGAACCGAGATATTTGCGTTTCAAAATATTATTTTAGTAGGCATATATAGAGTTAGAACCTAGTTATTCTGTACTTTCCACAAAATTGTCTCATGATACAGCTTACTTTCATATTCTTTTACCATGATAGTTTGAGACATGGACTATAACCCGGCTATAATTAATTTTTGTCACAAATTTGACTTAGAACCTTGTTATTCTAAGGGAGCGATATATAATAATATAGAAATTAGGACAAGCACAAGACGAAAGGAAATATGCATGACGAAAGACCCTCCCTAGGGTCGACCAATCACAGTTTATGGTTGGCAAGTGAGGGTGGTGCAGGGGGAGGCCTCAACTGCAGTGCACATGTCTAGTGACCAAAAATGTGTGGGCGGCCCCAGCGGCATAGCGTGGGTATGTGCCACCCGGGGCAGAACCCAAATTTGCCGGACGCCGACAAAAATGTTAAGGCTATAAGGGTCAGTCCATAAATAACGTCACGCACCAAGGGGGAGGGGGCGTCCCCACATTTGTGTCGATGTGTGACGAGGGGAGTTTAAAAATTGTGACGTCATGTCAAAACACGCTACTTTAAATCAAAGTTCCAAATATTAAATATTAGATATAATATCTAAATATTAGATTCTTACTATTTATTTTTTGTCTTTTTACATGGATTCACGCGTGTTACGATATTAGAGTGCAGTCTCACACTAAAAATTACTAAAATGACAATAAATTGATTTGAAACATGGTAATTTTCAAATAGAAAATAATGCTTTTAAGGGGGGGGGGAGGATCACAACTTTGTGACGTCATATTGGAGGGGTGGTCTAAGTTTTTGTGACGATGGGGGTGGGTGGTAAAAATCTGCAAAAATCGCCTGACCTCATTTATGGACGACCCCTAAATTAAAGATAGTCTTTGTTAGAAAGTAATAATAAGGACACAATACATTTTTATGTTAGAAATAAAGAGAAAAGCTTCACCTCTGCGTCAGTTCGTGTGTTGAGCTTTTGTCTGCATCTATCAATTCTTCTGTAGCTTTAAAAATATCCTCAAAATGGCTCCATGGTATATTCACTATTTTGTATCCTGAATTCCATTTAATGCATTGCTTGTAGAAGCAATTTGATATTTCAAACGAAGTATGGACATGGAAAAGAATACTTAACAACAATCTAGTGTACTAAAACAGTTAGAGTTAGAGAGTTAGTTTCAGTAGTAGTATTGCGTAAACAAATTAGGTTAAATGACCTTTTTTAGCAAGATTTGACATTGACATTTAATTTATTGCGTCTTTATGAACTCCTGCATACTTTTCAGCCATGAAGAACTATTTACACACGTTTGGCCTCTGCAGTCCATTATTTTAAGATCATCATTTATTTAAAATAATTTCAGAAATGTCATAAGAACCTCTTGCCACTTTGTTTTGTTCTTTATTAATAGTCTATTCTTTTTTTTTCAATTTCTGATTCTTTCCAATTGCAAAAAACTTTGGTAATGTTGAGCACTTCTTCATGAGTGGCTACTTTTGTGTTTATGTGTTCCAAGTTTTCATTCCATTAGATAAATGTATTCATGATTTTATGTACTCCACAAAAAAAAGACATTAACATTAAAATAATTTTGCTTTGAAAGAAAAGACCATATAACTACGCAAACAACTTTGTTCCTGTAGTTTAGGTACTGTAATAGAACTTGTGGCTGGTCACGTGACAAGTCTGTAACACACTGTGGTCTGGTTAACAACTGTCTTTAATTACTATATACAATTCACTGTGATCAACTGCACAATCAACAACCTAAACAGCTCGTATGCCATCCACTGCAATCCACCTCGGTTGCCTCATGAACCGTACATTTATAGAGTAATGGGGGTAAGACTGCAATCAGGCTTTTAAATAGGTAAATTTATGATATAAAAAAACAGGGTATTAGTAGGCCTGACAAGACGTAACACAACAGCGAACGTTTCGGCAAAGAGCCTTCCTCAACGGACAAATAGTACACACATGAAAAGAAAAACACGCAATAATAATAGAAAAACACTTAGCTGCGGTGAAATCCAAGCAGTCCAGTAGGGATAAAGTAAGAAGAGAAAAGTAAGAGCTTATATAGGAAACGATAGGGTGGGTGTCAATCAGCTTGTCAGTGCGAACACAACGTTGATCCCGTGTGGTGTAAGAGTCCCATACTCGTGGATTAGTCTATTCTCCAGACTGACCCGGCCGGGTGTGTTTGTACAGGAAACCAAGGCGGTGACAGACATGTCATCGACGCCCATGTGGTCACGTACATTTATAGCCAGCTATTCTCTCAGTCCTAGACCAGCACGCTTACAGTTCAACTCACAACCCACGTGTTTCATACTAGGTCAAGTCATTGCATTCTCATTCAATATAAAAACAACAACACGTCTCTCACATCTCCCTTCTAACAAAACAAATGAATGACCCAGATTATCAATAAGAGAATACTACAATTAAAAACGTTGAACAATTCAGTACATGAACTCTTACACTGAATCTCCAAATGTCTTTCAAAGCACAGCACACCTTCATGTCTCTTTGTCTGGGTATCTCTTTGGTGGCTTCACCTGTCTCCCGTATCTGTTGTTGTAGCTGTTGACTTCGCTTAAGTATCATGTTTTGGTCGTTTACAAACAGGATCGTTGTCAAGGAACTCCTGAAAAGTTCTTTTAAAAGAATTATCAATCCTTTACCAGGATTGTTTGTTCCATCTCCGTCATCAACGATGACTGAAGTTTTCTGACCTGTTGCTGACTGGGTGGACCCTTTCGCTCTCTGAGTTACGACGCTTGGGGATGACCCATTCTTACAGACGCTGGGAGCGTGTACTTCTTGCTTTGTCTCTGGTGTGTCGAACTCACAATCACCCGTAACACCTCTCTTTCCACGAAATGTCTGTCTCAACATGTTGTTTCGTGGGTGTGTCACACCATCGCAAGTCTTAACGATGCATGACCTTGGCGTCGTTGCTGCTGACACGACGACTGCTGGCTGCCACGAGCCATTCGATTTTTTCTAAATAGTTGCGTTGCTTACACGCTGAGAGTGTGAACGTCTGTTGATTTTGTCTGATTCGTTGTACTTTTTCTTCTGCTGTTTAGACCTCTGATAAATGTTGCTCTTTAAGCCCATGATTTTAATCAGATTCAGCTTTTGACAAGCTTGCAGACCAAGGATAGGCTTTGAGTGCGTCTTGACTATTTGAAACTCCAGCACCTCTGTCTTGTCTTTCACAGAGCATTTGATCGATGTTTTGCCTACAACAGGCAGTGTTTCCTCACTGTATGTAGTGAGCCTTGCTGTTGATTTCTGCATTCTTCCTATTCTTAGTTGACTAAACAATCTTTATGGCAGAATGTTTACTTGTGCCCCCATGTCCAGTGTGAACATCACTGGCCTCTGTTCAAGCGTAACGATTGTCCTCCATTCATCGCGTGTTGCGTGGACACACTTCCTATGAAGAATGTTTGACTATAGTCCACGTGATCTTTCAGTTGACGGTTTACAACTTTTACCCGTTTTGACTTGCACACAGCAGAAAAGTGATTCAATTTTCCACAGTTGTTGCAGAACTTGCCATAAGCAGGACATTTCTTAGGCTCATGTTTTCTTCCACAATACTTGCATTTGCCTGCTTTTATGTGTGTACTTGACCTTACAGCTTGCTTGACATGTTGACTTGTTGTCTTGTGTGTACAGTCGAAACCCACTTACCTCGAGCTCGGTTAGCTCGACCACCCCACTAACTCGACGTTTTTTATTGGAACCGCCAAATTCTCTCTTTGTCTTTGCATTTTTTCATCGGCTAATTCAATTTTTTTAAGTCGCCGAAACCTAATAACTCGAACACAAAAGAGGGCCAAATTTGCAACTTAACTTGGTTATCTCGATCCTCGTCAGTTCGCCTAGCAATGCATTTTTAGTTCAAAATAGTGTTGACAGCTCGCTTTCTTCGAAACTTCCGGCTATTGTGTGATTCTACGAGATTTCAATAAAAATTACCGGATGCTATTATCTTCTTTCACTTTCGATCCATGTGTGAATTAGATGTATTCACCCGAGGTGCCTCTAAATCGGCGTTATTTTGTAGTGCATGTTATATTATTATTAAACTGAATTCATTTTCTGATGCATTGATCATTTTATTTTTTAAGATAAACGAATATCTTTAGAAATGAAAATAAAGGTTTGTATCGAGAATCGACGGTGGTTTTATATAATTAAATAAAAAATTATTATTCTTTTAAAAGTAAAAGTTTGTTGTTGCTTTGTTACCAGTAAGATACGTGACTGTGACACTAACACGCGCGTGACGATGAAATCAAATCATTTTCTTAATATTCCAGTACATGTATATAATATTATTAATATACACGTCATCACTTTTGTAGTTCGAATTCTAATAAGGAATGATTTTAAAAAAAATTTGCTTACACTTGTTGCCGGCCGAGGTCTAACACACAGCCCACAGCGTGCTGTGATCAACGGTCAAGGCCGCAATAGTTTTATTTATATATTACAAGACTGAGGAAATTCGAGAGCGTTCTGATAGTAACAGATATCCTGCACGTCAAAAGCATTAAACTTAAAATTACCATATTGATATGTTTATTTTTATATTTTTTTAATTCGCTGATTCGACGGGCATTACAAACGCTAGCGGCTGCTAGTGGGACTAGGCGAGGCGTAAACTTTGACCTTTTAACGCATGCTCAGACAATTGTAAACTGGTAACTTATTTTTAATAGATGGAATCGAAACATGACAGAGACGTAATCAAAGTCCTTTACTTTGGCATAAATATATATATAATTATATATAAATTCCCGATTAGTCATAACTTTTCCCGACTTTCAAGGCCATTACAAACGCTAGCGGCTGCGAATGGGACTAGGTGAGGCGTAAACTTTGACCTTTTAACGCATACGCAGACAATTGTAAACTGGTAACTTATTTTTAATTAAATGGAATCGAAACATGACAGAGACGTAATCAAAGTCCTTTACTTCGGCATAAATATATATATATATATATATATATATATATATAAATTCCCAATTAGTCATAACTTTTCCTGACTTTCAAGGCTGAGAAATTTTTTTAAAGAATTCCCGACTTTTTGCCGTTTTCCTGAGTGGGAACCATTGTTATATTTAAATTTTAAACGGTCCTTAAAAACGAACGGTCATTACAACCTGAGGAAAGAGTGAAGATATATTAGGGTTCCGATACGATTCCGAATAATCGTCCCATCGCTAATTAACGCTAACTAATTAATCACGTACATAAAGAAATTTCAATCACATGTTAATATTTTCCCACCATATTGGTTTTTGTTTTAACTCGCTCATCGGTTATGTCGACGCCATTTTTCATACCCCAACGCCGTCAGCTTAACCGGTTTTGACTGTACTTGGTCTCTCATGTGCCTCTGAGTTCACAGCTTGAACATTCTTTTCTTCATTAAAAGCTTTGAGTTGCCATTCTGAAGTTTCCGCCGCTTTGCATATAATTTCAGCCTTGTTCAAATTCAGGTCTACTTCTCTCAGTAGTCTAGCCCTGAGATATTCATGATTTATTCCAGCCACAATTCTGTCCTTTATTAACGACTCTGTTAAATTTTCAAATTCACAAGTCTTTGCTTTAAGTTTAAGGCCTGTGATAAAATTATCGAAACTTTCTCCCTCACCTTGCTTTCTGGAGAAAAACATGTGTCTCTCGACTGTCAAATTCTTTCTTGGCAAACAATAATTCTCGAATTTCAGTAATAAGAACTTCACAGAATGAATATCCGTGTCACAATCGTCACATTCCTGTCCAGTCCACTGGAATGTATTGTCTGTACACTTCTACCGCTTCTTGGCCTATTACATGCAGCAGTGTCATGCTCTGCACTTCTTTGCTTTTTGTGTCGAGTCCACTGGCTATCTTATATATCTGGAAAGACTGCTTAAATCTCTTCCAGTTGGCAGCAATGTTTCCATGTAGCTCCAGTGGTTGTGGCGGGTAGAGTCGGTCCATCTGACACCATGTAATAGAAATGGCGTCTGTACTTCAAATGTTCTTGAGGTTCTTTACTTCTGACACCATGTAATAGATATGGCGTCCGTATTTCAAATAGTCTTGTGGTCCAACACTTCTGACACCATGTAATGTAATAGATATGGCGTCAGTACTTCAAATGTTTTTGAGGTTCTTTACTCCACTTCTGACACCATGTAATAGAACTTGTGGCTGGTCAAGTGACAAGTCTTTAACACACTGTGGTCAGGTTAACAACTGTCTTTAATTACTATATACAATTCACTGTGATCAACTGCACAATCAACTACCTAAACAGCTCGTATGCCATCCACCGCCATCCACTGCAATCCACCTCGGTTGCCTCATGAACCGTACATTTATAGCCAGCTATTCTCTCAGTCCTCGATCAGCACGCTTACAGTTCAACTCACAACCCACGTGTTTCATACTAGGTCAAGTCATTGCATTCTCATTCAATATAAACACAACAACACGCCTCTCACACGTACGTTAAAATGGATTAAATGTACCAGCACATAATTGTCATGTTGGTACACTACTTCAGCCCCAATGTTTTTCAGAACAGTATCATTAGTATTAGAAGTCTTTAGATTAAAAAAAAAGGAATTACACATTTTGGAATTAAAAACGCCCACGTATTTTAATATAGTTTTTTCCTTTAAAAAATATATCTTGCTTTTTCTTTTATTTTGTTAAACTTTATTATAACGTTATTTATTTTAAGAATCTAATTAACAAAGAGGTATTTGCCGCAACAATGTGCCGCTCAGAGAATTTGATTGGCTCATGTTTCAACTTTATATGGTACAGTTAGATGTGCTTTTATAACAGGAGCGGTTGTCAAATTTTAAGAACCAGTCAATTTGATACCACATCAGGCACTGGATTTTCAGAACAGTAACATTAGTATCAGAAGAATTTAAGACATTTTGGTAGTTGGAATGCTCTAAGATAGTTCCTTTATTTCTTTTATTAATTTCTTATTTGGGTGTTATTTTATTTCGATTAAAAGCTCCACCTTCTTATAAAATTTTCACTTTTAGAAACATTATAAAAATTACTAGGAATTTGCCGCCCCTGGCAAAGTGCCGCCCGGGGCATTCGCCCCCCTTGCCCCCCCTCGCTACGCAACTGGGCGGTCCCCCCAAAGTTCACACGCGTTGTTCCTATTTCTTTGTGCTGCGTTTTGTGTCCGTTCTTTCTCCCCTTTCTTAGCACTGTCTATGAGCAATTCAGCGGCGTATACTACACGGCGGGTCGTATCTAGTATTAAAAAATTAATAAAAATATAAAAATATTTAATATATACAATATAAGTTTTAGCAGATAAATTATTATTATTTGTATTATTTTATTTAACTATGCCGTCGATGGCTATGACCCGTTGGGCATGGCCTTACTAGTACTACTACTACTATGGCATCCGTCCATCCTCATGGGATGATGGCGTTTCCTCCTGCTCCTCTACCCCCCTTCCCCTTTCTCCTGGCCCTTTTCTCCTCGCTCCTGGCTGTAAGGGAAGCTTCCGCGACTTGAATACCCTCGCGCACTTTTGCCCGCCAGGAGGTGCTCTCCCACGTTTTATGGTCAATCTGCGCCAGAGTCATGTCTTTCTTGCAGACATCCTTGAAACGCAAGCAGGGGCGTCCTCTCTTCCGCATACCAGTTGCCAGCTCGCCGTAAAGCAAGGCTCTTGGAATGTGCTCCGGGCTCATCCTGCGGACATGTCCCAACCACCGCAGGCGCCTCTCACTCAGGATTGAGTGCATGCTCAGCATATGACTCCTTCTGAGTACCTCGACATTCGTGATCTTATCCTGCCACTTGATGTGCAGAATCCTGCGCAAGCATCGTAAGTGGAAGCTGTTGAGTTGCTTTGTTTGTTTGGCATAGGTCATCCAGTATTCGCTGCCATAGAGGAGTGTGCTGAGCACACAGGCCTGGTACACAGTGATTTTCGTCCTATCAGTAAGCTGTGCATTGTTCCACACTCTTTGATTTAGCCTAGCCATTAATGATGCAGCCTTGCCGATTCTGGTTTCAATTTCTTTTTCCAGGGAGAGTGTACTTGTGATGTTACTGCCAGGGTAGGTAAAATCCTCGACAACATGCAAGGTGTTTCCCTCAATGGAAATTGCTGGGAAGCAGTCTGTTCCTTGTCTCATAATGTTGGTCTTTTTGAGGCTTATCGTTAGACCAAAATCCTTGTATGCCTCTGAGAACTTATTGACCAAAAGTTGGAGACCTATCTCTGAATGTGAGGTAAGGGCTGCGTCATCCGCGAAGAGCAACTCTCTAATTAAAACAGTTTCCACTTTTCTCTTTGCACGGAGACGGCTGAAGTTGTATAGATTTCCATCCGTCCTGGTATGGATGTTTACATCCGCGAAGCAGTCCTCGAAAGCATGACGCAGTAGCATCTAGAAAAAAATACCGAAGAGAGTTGGAGCCAGTAAACAGCCCTGTTTGACTCCGCTACAAACTGGGAAGGGTTCTGAGGTGGCATCATCGAAGAGTACTGTGCTTTGCATATTGGTGTGGAAGGACTCGATGATGGAGAGAAGCCGCGGCGGACATCCTATTTTTTACAATATATGTAGCAGACCCATGCGGCTGACCAGGTCAAATGCCTTTGTTAGATCTATGAAGGCAACGAAGAGGGATTTCTGTTGCTCCCGACATTTCTCTTGTAGCTGACGGAGTGAGAAGATCATGTCCATGGTTGACCGGCCAGCCCGAAAACCGCATTGTGATTCCGGGTAGACATTATGTGCCAGAGTTTGCAGGCGTGCAAGGATCACTCTGGCAAAAGCCTTTCCCACAATACTCAGTAAGAAGATGGCACGATAGTTATTGCAATCGCTGCGATCACCTTTGTTTTTATAAAGCGTGACTATTTTGGCGTCACGCATATCCTGTGGGATGTGACCGTGTTCCCAGCAATCACACATGAGCTCGTGCAGAGGCTTTAGTAGTGCTGGCTGGCCGTGCTTAAGGACTTCTGCAGGAATGCCGTCGTTGCCTGGGGCATTCCCATTGCTCAGATGATCGATAGCCCTACTAAGCTCCTCTAGTGACGGTGGAGCATCAAGCTGATCTAGAACTGGTAGATCTTGGATTCTTTCTATGGCAGAGTCAGATACTACATTCTGTATCGCATAGAGTTCTAGATAGTGCTCAGTCCAGCGCCGCATCTGCTTGTCTAGTTCTGTGATCATCTCACCTGATTTTGTCTTGATTGGAGCTGACTTTGATGTTGTGGGCCCAGTGGCCTTTTTTATGCCTTCGTACATTTTTTTAATATCTCCCTGATCAGCAGCAGATTTAATGCTTTTGCATAGTTCCACCCAATAAGTGTTAGCGCAAAAACGTGCAGTCTTCCTTGCTGTGTTTCTGGCATTTCTGAGACATTGCAGGGTGTCAGGTCCTGGGGAAGCTTTGTAGGCCAATAGAGCTTTTCTTTTTGTCGCCGTCACGGGATTCAATGTAACCCAGTGGGCCTCGAACCAATCTGCATTTTTTCTATCTTACTACTACAACTATTTCTACTACTACTACTGTCATAACCATTACCAAATTAAATTATTATTACCTCAGACTATAATTTTATTAAAAAACTAACCACAAATCATGCCAGTTAACCACAAATCATGTTCATTTAATGTTAATTATTATGTTTTAAAATCTGTTCCCGTAAGTCTGTTAGCTTTAGATTTTAGCTAGGTACTTTGAAATACAATTTAAAAATTTATTAAATTTTTATGACTATAGACTATGTAATTTTTTTCAAGACCTTTTCAAAATTGTCAAAGACACATGTTTTGTTTTTCTATCTTTTTTAGAAGTGGAATAATGATTTTTTGGTCAATTTATATAACCTATATTAATTTATATATACAAAATTATAGAAAATTAAAGTTCTTGTAAAAATTTTAATGTAAAAGGTTAATTCACCATAATGTTGTGTATAAGAATGTGATTGTCTCCTGAAAATTTGTGCTATTCTCTTTTGAAATCCAAAAAGTTGTAGGCCAAATAAGGGGCTTAAAAATTCAATTAATCGAAATTACTGGGCAGAATTTTTCCTATTTTCATCCTCCAAGATTTTTAAAACAATTTTAGAGATATTTAGGGGTATGTCAGTAAAAACACTATATCTTAGTTGTTTTTTTTTGTCCCATAACCTCATGGTCGTAGGGGGTTCTAATGTTTCCATTAGAACTTTCTCGGGGCTTGGTAGATCTAGGCGGTGCCCATCTCCTCTCCAGGTCAGCGGAGGACTTTTTAGCGATGGTCATTCGTCAACATTTTTATTGTGGCTTTAACGTGGGCTCGATCCCACGACCCTCAGCTTGTGAGGCGAGCGCACTAATGACTTCGCTATCCAGCCGCCTATATCTTAGGTATTAGTGCAAATATTTAAATGAAATAAAATGCAAAATAAACAAAAATGAATTCTCTTTTGATTATTTACCTTTTTATTCATGACATCTTGTTTTTTATTAATCCATGTACAGTGGTACCTCGCTTAACTAACGCAATCCGTTCCAGCGGTACGCTCGTTAAGCGAGGAGTTCACTAAGTGAAACGTGATTTCCCGTAGACATCTATGGGAAATGAATTAATTGGTTCCGGGCCAGCACAAATTTCAACAAAAATATGAAAAAAGAGGACAGACAGTGTTCAGAGGCAAGTAAAGTGTTATTAGACACTCACCAAGTAAAGTGTTATTAGACACTCACCAAGTAAAGTGTTATTAGACACTCACCAAGCATGGTTAGGTGTTGTTGGATGTTGGGAGGTGGGATGAGGAGAACACACACACTTATTTACATTTTTCACACACACACATTTCCAGTCCAGTTTTTAGTTGCTGTCAGAGTCAGAAACAACATCACAAATCAGAAAAACAGGGGAGGGGAGGGGGAACCACAAGGAAAACCACAAAAAAGCTACAAATTGGGTGGAAAAATCATCACCCAAAAAAAAAGACAAGAAACTTGAATAAAAAGCAACGAACTTGCCACAACTGTTCGTTAGAATGTCCTGGGCCGACTGGCCGCGTTGTTGGCCATTCTGTGAGCAAACGTGGTTCTTCCTTTGGCACATGGTTTACCGCCAAAGGAATGACTGCGTTCGCTCGCTTCCGGCGAAATCCCGAAGCAAACGACCCACGTACCGAGTGCAGGCACGCACACGGACACACAACGTGCGTTCTTTTGTACGGGGCAACGTTCGCTCAGAAAGTCTTGTGGTGTTCGAAGCAGCGTTCGTTGCGCGATCCGTTTGTTAAGCGGGGTACCACTGTATTCCCAATAAAAAAAGTTTCAAAAACGTTTTTAAGAAGTCGAAACATGCACTATTTACACTATTTACAAGTACAAAGATCCACTATGACTGAAAGATCAGATGTATGCACGATACTAACATACTAACTAATGTCAATACCGATCTTTTCATCCAACTCAAAGTCCATTTCCCTCAACTCAATTTCTATGGAATTTAGCCTGTAAATGCACCTTCATCACTTGAAGAATCTAAACCATCCATTTTGAACACTTACAAAAAAAAATTGAAAACATAGAAAAAAAGCCAACACATCTAAGAGAACACATGTGGAAATGTAGTCAAATGTGTCCACAACAGAAAAAACAGGAAATAACGTGCCGGAATTCTTGCAATTTAAAAAAAAAGAGATTATAACCAATGTTAGTACCGGCCGTTTAAGGGATATGACTGTTTTTGGCCGCTACGCCCAGTAAAGGTTTAAGTGATATTGAACAGTGGTAAACACCAGCCATTTGATATCCTTCTCATATATTAGTGAAAAAATGTGCACATCTTCTTCAGCCACAATAAAAATGTTTGCAACTGTGACAAGTATTGAAAAATGCATCCATTTTACCTTCAAGTGCAAACAAGTCCTTAAGTATTCACAGTGCTTTTTTTAAAAAACAAAAAGTTATCGGAATGCATGAAAAAAAGGCAGCAGAACGGAACGTGAAAAAGCATTCCAGACAGTAATGAAAATGAGTGTGTGGAAAAAAGGTGCAGGAACAATTAAAATCTGCTGCTTGGCTTCTGTGAGATATCAGTGCAGCTACACAGCCGTGCTGCTTAAAGGGAACATTGATGCTGAGTAATTATTACTTCCTATTCCATGTATCCATGTTACTTCCATGTTTCATTATTGATACATTGTGTTTCAGTTTACGCTCAGCATGCTATGTTGAAAGGAGACAAGATCATCTTGGTCCATGTTTCAGAGTACACTTCTCTAGTTCAAGCACGTGAGTTGCTCCTCGATGAAATTTTGTCAATCATCTCTTATTCATTAATGACATAGATTTTAAAGCTATGTTGAGACACATTGTGTTCTATAAAGAGCATATATGTGTAGCATGAAAGACGGTGGGACCATTGAACTAAATTAAAATACAAAAACACTAAATAAAAAAGGACAACTTGCAGCTTGAAAAAGCAATACATGTATACATTTGTAATTTATTTGTTGGGTTTTGGGATAAAAATTACAATTACAAAACTGATCAATGTGATTTCTTCTAAAACTATCAAAGAAAATTGTTGCCCCGCTAAGTTATGTCACCATACATTTTGTTTTAGTGATTGTGTCCCTTTATAGCTTACCAATGGATGAATAGTCTGGCAAGCACAGTCTAACTAGAATATTTTGTTATTATAGGAATGCCAGTTTATACCCTTTTTTTTAAAGTTTAAAATTGATTTGAAATGCAAATTTTGTTCCATTGCTTGAAAATAATAATTTTCCTATCTCTTGTCTAGCTGCCCTCTTAACTGATCCTGTTGTTGTGTCAGAGCTCATCAAAGAAGAGGAGGTCAAGGTTAAACGTTTGGTCGACAAGTATAGTGAGAAGTTAAAGAAACTTCATGTAAGTAATACAGTTGTATTTAAAAATATGGCAGTGATACATCAAGTATAGTATTTAATCCCTAGACGTAAGCCTCCAAATAATTATCTTATATTTTAAAATATTTTTTTTGTGTCCCATAACCTCGTGGTCGTCGGGGGTTCTAATGTTTCCATTAGAACTTTCTCTGGGCTTGGTAGACCTTGGCGGCTCCCATCTCCTCTCCAGGTCAGCGGAGGACTTTTTAGTGATTGATAGTCATTCATCAACATTTTTATCGTGACTTTAACGTGGGCTAGATCCCACGTCCCTCACCTTGTGAGGCGAGCGCAGTATTGACTTCGCTATATATCGTCTGCTAAATTTACTAGGCATAACACACGGTCATAAGTGTGTTTAAAAAATCGTGATTAATTCTACTTTACAGGAAATCTTTTTTGTTCTTCCATTAAATATGAAATAGAGAGATTTAACTTTAGTTTTAAGAATGTTAGTGTCTTTTCAACTCCAAATTTTGCAAGTGGTGATTAACCCAAATTCAAATATCATAATTCCCACTCCTCATCTTTCCAACAGTACACACTAAACTATTCTCAAAGACACCCCCACCACTCCCCAGGCATATTTATTGTACATATTTACTATATTTATTTACAGTATATTTGCAGTAAATATTTTATTGTAGTTATTTACTGTATTTACTCTCTGTAGTACTAGTATACTTACTGTAGTTACAGACTGATTCAATCTTCTAAACTTTAGACCTCATCTTTCCTAGAGCAATTATTAATTCTTTCATTAATGTTATTAGACAACTATGAATAATAGTATACATGTACTTACTTGAGTTCAGATGGATAGTCACACCCACCCACATTTTGTTCAGATGGACATGCACAAAGCTTACTTCATGACAACCCTTATTTTGCCATTGTCCACTCAGCACTCTTACATTATTCAATAGGTGGAGTTGGGAGCTGGGCAGTTTTTGAAACAAAACAAATAAAGGAAACATTTTTACCTTCACATCAGAATAAAACTACATGTATCTATATATTAGTTAGTTACTTAAAGTGGCACCCTTGAAGACCATATGGATAAAATGGTACTTTAAAAGTGTACATCTCTACAATAATAAAGCGTCTAACTGAAAGTGAGACAAGAAATTTACTTATCACACACTTTTTAATATGTCAAACATAGCACCCAGCTTTTTTCACGAATCTTAATCCAGGCCACAGCAATAAGTTAACATAATTCATTTTACTTTACATAAGTAGTTTTTGTGTGTTTAAAAGCAGTTTATTGTCATTGACTTAATTAAACATTGATCAGTTTTTAACTTCCTTCTAACGTGCAAGCTCTTCCCTCATTTTCAACAGCTCGGTGGTAAAGTGAAGCAAATGGCAGGCAAAAGTGGTGAGGCCATCATTGCGGCAGCTAAAGAAGAAAATGCTGGGCTTATCGTTGTAGGGACCAGGGGCATGGGAAAAGTGCGTCGAACATTCGTGGGGAGTGTAAGTGACTATGTCCTCCACCATTCAGATGTTCCTGTGCTGATCTGCCGCACAAACACACCACATAGTTAGAGGCTTGATGATCTCTTTTCCACAAGGCTGTTTTCATGACCAGTCGCCAGTAATAATTATTTAATCGTAATCATAAAGCATTAACTGTTTGCATTTCATATGGAAATTCTCATTGATTTGTTTATGTGGGGAATGTAGAATTTTTTTTTGTAATAGCTGTATGTGAATCTCCATAATCTCAATTTTTACACAATCATTTCTCTTCTAAATATTGCTCCTTAGGAATAATAAGGAAAGCAAATATTTCATACAGAGTTTATTTCATGAGATGCATGTAGTCATCAATTTACTAGTGATAACTTGCCTATTGCATTAAGGGATGGACATTGTGGAAAACTTCACACATTTTTGTGTGTAGGGATTGTTTAATGTGTTTTGGTGACTCTTAAAAACACATTATTTCTATACTACTATTTAATATATTGTTATTATGTTTTTGTGTCTTTTAAAAGCACATTATTTCTACACCATTATTTACTAAGTGTGCATTTTAAATATTGCAACCCTCCATTACAAAGCTTTCATTTTCCAAGCTCACAATGTTGCAAGTTAGTCATTTTTGAAAAGCTGAGGATATTATTGGCATCATAGGCGTCCATCACACCATCTAATTTGTGTTTTGTAGTGAAGTCCAGAGCTTAGAGAGTATGGAATTGTAGTTTATAGGATGAATTAAAACTGTCTTTAGTTAGTTCATTTGTCATGTACTCAAGATATTTATCATTTATATTTATCCAAGTTTATTATCGAAATCATATAACATTTGTAGACTTATAATGAACTCTTTATTTAAAAGATTAATTTCTTGCAAAGTTAAACCTTTATTATAGTAAAAGTAAATAGTAATATAATTCAATACATTTATTTTAGACTTACTTGTATTTCTAAAAAAGTATTAAAAAATTCACACTTCTCTGTGGGTAAAATTACTACCTGAATAATATAACAAAATGTAGACTTCAAGTTCAAGGGAAGTAACTGGTATGAGACATTTTTTTATAGTTTTGAGATATTCAAGTTTTAAAGTTCAAAACTGTTCAGATTAATCATTAATTAACTAAATACATTTTAATTTTTCATAGGATCATAGACCTTACTTTTTCATAAAACCTCATTCAGAACATTCTATTTTTGAACCTCTATCTGATAGTGGGGATAACTAAAATATTTCATAAATGTGACATAGCCGTTTCTTCCCTTGAGGTCTTCAAATGTTTGTGCTACTTCAGCTGCAACAAAATATTAATAATTTTTTTGTTCATTTCTGCCATAAAAGTTAAATGATCAACAATATTATTGTGTATAAAACTTCACTGAATTCATATTAAATCATAGAATGACAAATTGTTTAAACCACATCTAGCAGTTTCAGTTGGCGCGTATTCCCCGCATTCCTTTTTTTACATCACCACTTGCCATTTTGATTGTATTCATCTGTCCTAATAACAAAAGTTTTCCAGTCTTATTCTCTACTAACATGCTTTAAATAAAAAAAATAGTTTTCTTGTTCATTTCTGTACTAACAGGATACAGTTTGTGTTGTTTTCTCCCATGTAATATTTGATGAATCAGATTCACATCCCCATCCAAAACCCCACACCTGATGTTATGTAAATATTTACCCACAGTTCTGTCTTAAATCTCAACTGTCAGATCTTTGTTCCAGAATCTCAACTCTAATGGCAAATATAAAATATTTTTGTTGGAAAGATGTCAACCAACTTTTTCCCCCTCCAGGTGTACTTTGTACAAAAGTAGATTTCTTTTTTATTTAAATTTCAAAATATTACAAAAGCGTTGTATTTCATGACCTACTGAACGACAAATTCAGACTTTTTCAATATCATGCATATCTGTGAAGACTTAAAAAGTATTATTCAACATTTAACATTTCTTATTTTTGCTGTTAAAATTTGTTTAGCTGATATTTTGATGTCATAAGGTTTGAAGCATCTCAATGCTAATTTCAGAAAGTTAATTTAATTTAACAGTTTTTCAATGTACTTTTACACCCTTATTTTCAGTGTGATTTTAAGCACAGTATTTCAAGTTGATTTAGGCACAGTGTTTCAATTTGATTTAGGCACAGTATTTCAATTTTATTTTAGGACGATTATTTTAATGTGATTCTAATTTTTTCAAAGAAGTGGCACTGTGGAAGGTTCAAAGAAGTGGCACTGTGGAAGGTTCAAAGAAGTGGCACTGTGGAAGGTTCAAAGAGTGGCACTGTGGAATGTTCCAAAAATATTTACCAGTGTTTGGTGAAAATTCATGCATTTTCAAATGTTTCTTTTATGAGAAATAAATTTTCAAATGTTTCTTTTATGAGAAATACATTTTCAAATGTTTCTTTTATGAGAAATAAATTTTCAAATGTTTCTTTTATGAGAAATACATTTTCAAAATAAACTGAAGATTTTTTAAAGTGTGTTATAAAAAAAAATAATAATTTTGCTCTATTGTGTATATGGATTAGCCCCTGTCATCAACCAGAGTTTTTAGAAGCAATTTAAAGGTTAACAACATCCATGAAAACAATTTGTATAAATGCACAGATAAGTGAAAGATAGAAACTATTTGCAAAATAATCTATTTTGATGTATTCATATATGGATTATAGTTCTTGAATAAACAGGGTCCCATATTCAGCTGTAGATGGCCCTAGGATATTATTATTAACACTTATACTTTTAAAAAACTTTACTACATTTCATTGTTGTTTGAAAATCCCAAACCCTGATATCAACTTTTCACTTGAGTGTTGCTGGTAATTCAAACTTTGGAATTAAATTTGTTCTTGTAAAGAAAAAAAGAATAGGTTGATATACCCCAAAATTGTCCATTAAATGTTGAGGAGATGTTGTTCTGTTTCTTCATGGTCTCCCGAGAGTGCTACTTCCAAAGCAGACCAAAGAAATAATGATAAAAAATGCCTTTTATTTACAAAGGAGTAACATAACTACCTAAAAAAAACTATACTAATCATCTTCCTCAACTGTGTGTGATCTATCTTCAAAGGAACTTTTGAATGGTTTTAACAACGTTACTCACTCATAGCGCTAGAATGACTTATTTTTCCATTGTTCTACATTAAATAGCAGTACAATTTTTCTTCAAGTATTACATTTTACTGATGTATATAATGTATGCATTGATTTACTTAAAGATCATTTTCATTCAAAAGCAAATTTTAAACATGAGAATATTTTACTGCTGAAACATAAGTACCTTCAACTCAAATAATGAATTTGTTTTTGGGTGTGACTTTTATACACTATTTACTGCATTTATTTGACAGACTTAGTGATAGCATTGGTAAATTGAGCAGCAATCATATTCTTGACCAATGACATCAAAAACTTTGTTGTCTGCTATATTGATAAGAGCTAGTAGTTGAAACACACGTTTGTTGTAGACAGGACTTTCAAAGGGGTGTTAGCTTGGTTAGTTTTTTTTAGTTTTTAAAAAAAAAGAGATGTCTTCCAAAGGGGGATAAACTTGGCCGATTGCACAGCCAGAGTTTTTCTTGGTTAATAATATTACACTCAGCTGGCAAATCTGTATCCCTAAAGCCATTATCAAGTCTAGACATGTGGTTCTCAAATGTTTAGCATGATAAGATGCATATTCATTTTGGAAATAAAAACCCCGTTCTAATGCAGGCATTCTTAATTTTTGAACATTGCGCCCCTTAAAAAATTGGCTTTACTTGAAATACCTCATTATTATCAATTTTTTATGTTGGACATTGTTAACTTTAGCGTCAGAACTATACAACTTACCATGGGTGATAAATCTAAATTATTTAGAAAATAACTGTTCTGAATTTATTTTTTCTATTAATTTATTACTATTTTATTTTATAGAATTATAATTTTGTAAGCAGTTTATAATTTTGTAATGATTATCAATATTTATTTGGAGTGCCCGAGGCTTTCTTTCATTGAGAACCTTTGGTCTAGACATCAGTCATGTCTGGCCGTGGTTCATGTTTATTTAGAGAGTATAGTAAGTTAACACAGATATTAAGTAAACATCTCCACCTGCTTAGTCAGCTGATGAGCTCAAGCAATGAATACATGTGATTATCTCAAATTTTGATGTTTCAATTCTCTTATAACCAGTTGAATATGTATTACATGTATTCCTATATGCTGATACATGTACTAACACAAACACAAGTTAATATTTAACATGATCTTGAAAACATGCAGAAATAAAATCTGCTAGTAGTTGTCAATAATAATAAATAATAATAATAATAATCATAGCCCTCTCCCAGTTTTGGAATGATTTATTTACTCGTGTGTTAAACTGCTTTATAAAACCACACAGCTGTTTTAATGTGGAAGGTCAATATTTTGTTGCTTTTTAAACAAATAAACTTGACTACAAATACCACATCACAAACTTGAACTTTTATTTATGATTTTGTTAATTCCTGTGTGAAATAACTTAAACTTTGCAAGGTAGTCTTATCAAGGTAGTTTTTTAGTCTTATGTGAAAGAACTTGGGTTATTTTTGGCTCATATGACAAAATAAAATCTTATTTCCTTGCATGTCTACGACCATTTACTCTCTTATTCTTAGCTTGCTCCACACTACTATTCCCCTTGTTAATGCTCTTATTTCTCTATGTTTGATAAACCACATCAGGAATAAAGATCCTCAAATCACATATAGTAGAGTACCTGGTGCTGGCATAGATTATTATCTTTTCACCCCTGTTTGTTTGCATTAATTGTTATCTTTGTCTGTTCCTTCCGTTGGTAGATCTCTCTTGTCTGTGAACGGTCATATACCCTCTATGCATTGTCCTTTTCTATCTTTACTAGCGTATCACCCGTCAAAAATGACTGAAGTTTTCAAAATAAATACACATCAGATTAAAAAATAACGTAATACAGAACTTTCATTTATTTTATTTATTTTTATTTGATTCATGTATTATCACATTGAACAATTTTATGCGGACCGTTCGAAAAGAGTTATATTTGGTGCAGTAATTTTTGGTGCGCACTATTGAACAAATCAACATTACATCCATTACGGGAATTATGTATGTTGATGATAATTTTCAGATCTTTACTGCGCTTTTGGTATCTGTTATTTCTAGTCCGTATCTCCAGTATCTGCATCGCTATCTGCATCGCTATCTGACTTGCTGCTGTCTCCTGAAGATAGCCGATGCCGCCTAGGACGAGTCGGAACTGGCAGATCGGGGCTGTGTGGTACTGGGGCGATGAAAGAAGGTATTGAAATTTTATTTTTAAAAAATAATTAAAAAACATCTAAGCGAGAAGCATCTGTTCAGTTTACCTTCAAGTGTTTTCTTGCTATACGACTTGCTTCCACGGAATACTTTTTCGCTCTTGTCTTTATGAATTGTCCACACACGTAGCAGAATGAATCAGCTGGATGCAAACAACCTCTTGATGCCATATCAAATAAATAACTTCTCTTCAACTACGAATCGTTATCCTTTCAGTCTGCAATAACACGAATTGGAATCTTGGTTCGAGACACCAGTGCTTGTATACTTGTACATCTATTTTTGGATCGTTCAAGAACGTTCTAGAAAGTTCTGAGAGTTTCTCGAAAGTTGTGGAATTTTCTTGAAGGTTCCAGAGTGTTCAGGAGAATTGTAGAAACATCTGGACAAATCTAGCAGTTCAGGGAGGAAACTCGGCATTGAAATCAAATCGAGAATTTTCTCGAAAACACGCGATTTTCCAAATTCCATTGTCCCGGTCACAGAAGCAAAGTTTTTCTGGAATAACATCAATTTCCTTTCTTTTCTAGACCTAACGGATTAGGAAAACACAACTTCAACCCAGGAACAGAACAAAAGTGAAAATTTGTTACATAGTGAATTATCAATAGCACTTTTCAATAGTAAAAAAAAATTATATAGCCATCAGATGTACTACGCTCTAATAATCAACTCCAAATTTAGAGATGTAGACATTACGTCACGGATATCTGCCTATTGGTTGAGAAACATAACACTCAAGGAACACAAGAATGTTGCAATAACCAGTTATCTTCCCCTTCCAGCGAATAGTTATATTTCTGGTCCAGTAACTCCGACTGAACTAAATCAACGCAACGAGGAGGTCAGAGACGTGGGGTAGGGGTGGGGGTAAGATCTTGGTGGAGGGGGGTGTTCATGTATTAATTCAAGGAATATGATTTTTTTTCTCCCAAACTCTAGAAACCCTTGACACTTTAATACACATCTAGACACAGTCTTTAAGACTTTTGATAATACACATCTAGACACAGTCTTTGACACTTTGGGTAATACACATCTAGACACAGTCTTTGACACTTTGGGTAATACACATCTAGACACAGTCTTTGACACTTTGAGTAATACACATCTAGACACAGTCTTTGACACTTTGGGTAATACACATCTAGACACAGTCTTTGACACTTTGGTAATACACATCTAGACACAGTCTTTGACACTTTGGGTAATACACATCTAGACACAGTCTTTGACACTTTGGGTAATACACATCTAGACACAGTCTTTGACACTTTGGGTAATACACATCTAGACACAGTCTTTGACACTTTGGGTAATACACATCTAGACACAGTCTTTGACACTTTGGGTAATACACATCTAGACACAGTCTTTGACACTTTGGGTAATACACATCTAGACACAGTCTTTGACACTTTGGGTAATACACATCTAGACACAGTCTTTGACACTTTGGGTAATACACATCTAGACACAGTCTTTGACACTTTGGGTAATACACATCTAGACACAGTCTTTGACACTTTGGGTAATACACATCTAGACACAGTCTTTGACACTTTGGGTAATACACATCTAGACACAGTCTTTGACACTTTGGGTAATACACATCTAGACACAGTCTTTGACACTTTGGGTAATACACATCTAGACACAGTCTTTGACACTTTGGGTAATACACATCTAGACACAGTCTTTGACACTTTGGGTAATACACATCTAGACACAGTCTTTGACACTTTGGGTAATACACATCTAGACACAGTCTTTGACACTTTGGGTAATACACATCTAGACACAGTCTTTGACACTTTGGGTAATACACATCTAGACACAGTTTTTGACACTTTGGGTAATACACATCTAGACACAGTCTTTGACACTGTTGGTAATACACATCTAGACTCTCATAATAAGTGCTTCCACACATCTAGATACCCATTCCATAAATATTACCAAACACTTAAAATCTCGTTTGAGTCATGTTTCCACACACGTGGCCCCATTTCAGACATTTTACCACACATCTCAACAACAATTTAGACATTTGCGACCACACCTCCAGGCATAAACACAAAGACCCTCCTCAGAGGTAATTAAACACCTGCCTTTCGAGCTCTCGTGGAACATTCGGTGTGTCTACCCTGCGTGAGGTACACGTTAACAACGTTGGTTCATACGGAGCTGACTTTCAGGAACAAAGTGTAGCAGTAAATTACAACTGCCAACAGCAGCACGAGGCTGCACGCCATTTGCAATAAGAGGAGCAGACCGTAAAGGGGGCGCCACTGCTTCATTTCAAATATTTGTGTACAGAAAAAATTGTGAATATGTGGGGGTGATCCATAAATGACGTCATTATTGGAGCTAAGGTTTGAAGTGTTTCACAATTTATGTGTGTCGGTGATTTTTATGTGGAGTCCTAGTCACGTGATCTTTCTTTAATGTACCTACGTGATATTCATGTAACTTCCTTGATTGGTTGGTCTCTGTCTTCAAACTCCTGATTGGTGAAGTACGATGCGATCGCGCATTTTAAAATTTATTTATATTTTTTAAAACAACTTTTGCAGCATAATCTTTTTGGGAGATGGCAAAGATTTGTTTAGACTTGTTTATTTGACTAACGTGAGATATCAACAAGGTTTCTAAAACTTCACTAACTAACATCCCTTCACATCAGAGGCGTCACTAGGGTTGGTGTCATCCAGTGCGATAGCTCATGGTGTCATCCCCTCATGACTTACCACATAGTCAGTGGCGTAACAACGACGTGGCATCGGGGCAGTTGCCAAGGACGCCGTGGGCTAATCCTTCAATAATCAATTTATTCTATATAATTTAGTATTTTCCCTATTTCTAAAGAGCGCCAAAAATGAATTAGCCAAGGGCGCCGAAAACCCAGTTACGCTTCTGCAGTCTTCCAGTGCCAAGTAACAGGAACATACAGCCTTTTAACTTTTGGTGTCACCCGGCTTGGTCCACACAAATGTTCCCTTTAAGCTGCGCGGCTGCGCAGATACACGACCGACGCCACACAGCAGTTTAGATTTCCAAGCAGCACATTTTGTAAAATATTGCACACATAATGGATGCTGCGCAACTTTGCAAACGAGCTTTTTTATTTTTATTTTTTTACTTTGCACACATACCAACGAACCTTAGAGTGAGGGAACATTTGTCCGCACCCCCTAGCGATGCCTCTGCCTCATATAATTTTAAAAAATCACATCTTATGCCAACAATTTTGGTAATTTATACACCACCCCCATTTTTGTGTGTGTGTCAACGCCTGTCAAATATTCTATGACTGCTAAATAAGGAATTTTTCTCCCCTCCCCACCCCAATTACGGTAATTAGATTTTATACGGTTGATGAAAGTTCTACAAAAATACGATTTACTTGTTTTAACATATTTTACATTGAGTTTCAGACTCGTGAAAAAATTGATATTTTATATGTCCAGATTTTATCACCTTTCATTGAACAAGCAAAGCGTTCTTCAATTGTTGCGATTGTCATGGTGTTTGATTGATTTACCAATGCCTCGTGGTGGCACAGGTCGGCATCAACTTCATCATTTTCATTTAAAACAACAACAACACAATAATTATTTTTAAAAATGTATTTGAATAATCTGGCCATTCACTATTTGTGAGATATCAGCCCAAAGAAATTTAATCTTGAGAGGCCTCATAGGCAACTTGGCATGTCATGACTTCACCTTTATGAGGCTTCCAGTTAAAATAAAATCACTATACCCTAATAATGTCTAGCCCATATAGACCCAAGGCCTGGCACTGGGCCCAAAAGTATGATGATGAAAGAATATGACCTCTTTGTCAAGAACTCAACCGACATACAAATACAAGACATCTTGTCTCTTACAAAATCTCATCTCATGTTGTTACAACATATCACTTTGGGAAAATTTTAGTTCTTTCCCTCCCTATCTAAAACTCATTACCAGCAGCATTCATTTTTCTTGCAACAAACTCATCATGACGTCATTCATCGCCAGCATTCCATGACGCCATTCATCGCCAGCGTTCCATGACGTCATTCATTGCCAGCGATCCCTGACGTCATTCATCGCCAGCATTCCATGACGTCATTCATCGCCAGCATTCCATGACGCCATTCATCGCCAGCATTCTATGACGTCATTCATCGCCCGCGTTCCATGACGTCATTCATCGCCAGCGTTCTATGACGTCATTCATCGCCAACGTTCAATGACGTCATTCATCGTCAGCCTTTCATTGAACATGCTATTGCCAGAAAAAGGCAATTCTTTGTCCCATAGAAGCACTATCGCATTTGACAGAATTCGTTCACTTTATTTTGAGGACTTGACTCGTGATGGTAATCGGAGAAGTCGTTACGCTATTTGAATTTTCGTTATTCACAGGTTTACCCGTATCAACTCTATTGATCGCATTGGCGCTATAGTTATTGGATGACTATGACCTTAAGTATCTCTGATTCCTACTCGGATAGATCTGCCGTTGTCGCACCCGTGAATGGAAACATATGGGTTTTTAACGCTAACACCCGTACTCATAATCAGTGGCGTAGACACAGGGAGGTGCGGGGGGGGGATGAGCGGGAGGCATACCCAAACAGGCAATTATTTGGCTAAACGTTGAGTCAATGCCAACTGCAGATGTTTTCACCGGCTGGCGGATTGGGAGTGGTGTCAACTGTGGCTAACAGCTTTACTTTCCTGGTGGTGGTGGTGGGGGTGGGGGGGTGTAGGCACAAACACTAGCTAAGCCAATGTCTTTGGGGTTTTAACGTGGATACCATTCAATACCACTTTGGGGGTATTTGCACACAAGTATATAGAGTGTTTCAGTTTTACTTTTGAGTTTGAAACTGTTCCACATGGTTGACTCCAAGCAAGTCAATTTTCACAAAGTTAGACGTAGTCATCGGATTTCGGATGCACAATGGCCGGCCGGGGCAGCGCTTTCGCACAGGCGATCCGAGCGTACCGGGTTCGAGTCCTGGTGGAGGCTGAGACCCCTTTTATGGTCCATTTGGTGTCCACGAGTCTACCCAACACTCATGGGTACCTAACATTAGTTTGGGACAATTGAATGCGGCTGGGCATTGCTCTAGCCTCCCAACCGTATGCCGCGGCTATAGAAACGTGGGAACGCTGCATCACTTGCAAAACAGACTAGTTTGGTCTGAAAAGGGAACTTCAACTTCAAGCGACGTCATCTGTTTTGACCAGCTGTTATTCGGCTCCGGATGGCGGCAACTATCAGTGAGCAGTGTCCGTCTGTCTTGTTGATGCCAATAACATTACGTCCTACCATCCCACCAGACCTAGGTGCCTGGCAACTCCAGGTAAAATACAGGTGTGGGCCAACAGGTGCCAGAGACGGGAATACGATGCTAAAAAGATCAAGTATCGTCTGCTGTTTAAAACCAAACACGAGTAAGTGCATTTCGTTCATATCAGGGGCGGGGACCATTGGCACGATTGAAGGGAAACGGAATACCTAGAATGAAACAAATGACATAATATTTGGTGAAAAGTTTTAGTTTATTTCTTCTAAAGCGACGTCATCCTCTTTGATTGAAGCAAATAAACAAATACATGTAAACACAAAGTTTCATAATATCTTGACCTATAATCTGAGTGAGGGCTTACTTAGAAAGATTAATAACGGGAAATGTACGATTAATTTATTGACTAAAAAGATTAATAACGGGAAACGTACGATTAATTTAATGACTTAGAAAGATTAATAACTGGATGTGTATGATTAATTTATTAACTTAGAAAGATTATTAACGGGAAATGTACGATTGATTTATTAGCTATTAGAAAGATTAAAAACGGGAAATTTACGATTAATTTATTGACTAAAAAGATTAATAACGGGAAATGCACGATTAAATTATAGACTAAAAAGATTAATAACGGGAAATGTACCATTAACGTATTGACTTAGAGCAAAGCTGAATAAACAAACGAAACTATTTTCATGCTGAGCCCTATACTTCAGATTTTTATCCAATACATGAGTACTTGTTGCGCAACGCAAAATTTTTGTCAATGATAAAAGGAATGTTACAAATACTCAAAGTTGAAAGTGGAAAAAAATAAATACCTTTATAGGTTAGTGTCGAGAAACTTTTGTGAGCTTAATTTCTTTTCAATGATACAAAAACATTTATACCGTGCTAAAAAAATAACCTTCTAAATTCATATTTTAGAAAAAAAACACAATAGCCTATACATTCACTCTATCTCCCCACTGTACAAACACAATAGCCTATACATTCACTCTATCTCCCCACTGTACAAACACAATAGCCTATACATTCACTCTATCTCCCCACTGTACAAACACAGTAGCCTATACATTCACTCTATCTCCCCACTGTACAAACACAATAGCCTATACATTCACTCTATCTCCCCACTGTACAAACACAGTAGCCTATACATTCATACATTCACTCTATCTGACTATCTCCCCACTGTACAAACATCTTAAACTTAAACGTGACTTACAGAAACATCCGACACCTGCCGGCTAAACTCTTGCGGAACCAATAATAAAATTTGAAACCGTGTCCAGGTCCATCAACACAAGATGTACATCCCTCAAGAACAGGGTGCACATAGGGTCCAGGTCCATCAACACAAGATGTACATCCCTCAAGAACAGGGTGTACAGAGGCCACCGCAACTTGCTGACGTCATCTCCAGGAGTCGAGAATGTCTAGGGTTCTTATAGTTAGCCCGTTGAATCATCTACCACGAGTGCGTTCTTAATTAATTACATCCACAGGGTCATTGGTCAGTGGTCACTGGTCAGTAGTCGATGCCCTCACAGATGTCAGAGCACGGACGAAGAAAGTTATAAACCCACCAGGAGGTTGGGGGGTGGGAGGGGCGTCAGACATATTCATTATAACATTCACTAAATTTCACGCATAAGAATCACAAGAGAAATCTTTTCTGATAAGAAAAAAAAACCAAACAGCATTTATTGGGCTGTCTGATCGCTGTGATGTATGGGCGAGTCGGTGCAGTGAACCGAGTTACGTGGCAATATGAATTTGGCCTCTGACAATATAGATATAGATTGTTAGAGATAGATTGATAGTATTACATATATATTTTTGGATTATTTGATATATATTATTATATGTAGAAATAGAGTATTAGATATAAATATAGATTATAAGAAATTATTGGATATTTATATTTATATATAGATATACTTTATTACAGATAGACATAGATGATTAGATTAATATTATTATATGCAGAAATATATATTACCATGAATAAATAACGATAATTAGATATAGATTATCAGATTTAGATATAAATTATTACACATAGATATAGATTATTATATATAGAAATATATTATTATATATAGATTTAACTTAATACATATATATTTAGTTTATTAGAAATAGATATAGATTATTAGATATATATGTAAATAGATGTAGATAATTGAATATAGAACTTAATGCAGCGCGGGGTGAGTGTCTAGGTTTGATGTTTACAAGACTTCTTCCGTCTTGTCTTATCTCCAACTGGTCTGGAGAGGAGAGATAGGAAGGACGGACAAGGCGGTGATAAGGGAGAGACGGGAAGGACGGACAAGGCGGTGATAAGGGAGAGATGGGAAGGAGGGGCAAGGTGGTGATACAGGAGAGATGGGAAGGAGGGCAAGGCGGTGATACGGGAGAGATGGGAAGGAGGGGCAAGGTGGGGATACGGGAGAGATGGGAAGGAGTGCAAGGTGGTGGTACAGGAGAGATGAGGCTGAGGCACAAGGGGAGTTTTATGGGAGAGACGGGAAGGAAGGAAAATGGGATAGTACAGGAGAGAAAAGAAGGAGGGACAAGGAAAAGTGGCACGGGAAGGTAGTAAGGAGATACATAACATTTATACATTGATCGTGATGCTGAAAATAAATATACAGCGGTATATTGAAGGCCCTTAACAATGGGAGCCTTTGCGTGACGTTAAGGCACACACACACTCACACACACAGACACACTCCTAAAACCTACGTCACAGTCTGTATAAATTACCATAGTCTCCATTACAGATAAATATTTAGAAAGCACTTCGTTAAAATAAATGTAACCCTAAAATTCAAACAAATCCTTCAAAGCGTTGTCGAGTTTCTTTTATTTGTTGCTCTAGCTCCGCGGCGTTACCCCTCTTGATAGCCTCCAACGAAAAAGCTTTCAAACGCTGCCAACAACAACTAGGTGGCGCCACCGCTGCACTCATCTAGAACTAACGGTCCCCTCTCGCGCAGACGTGGACAAAAGCGAGTTTACCTGACGTTTTTTATCAACTTCAAAAACTTCGTCATCCACCACTTATAAATCTTGATCAGATCCACCAAGGAGAAGGAAAAACAAATATCTCATTAACGTGTCGTGAAAGGGAAGTAAGTAAACAAATCACTGACTTATGAGATGAAAGAAAAAAAAATTCGTTTAATCAAGAACACTGGCATTAGTTGCTTCTGAAAAGTTTTAAATCATTTTTGTTAGTTTTTCCTGTCAGAAAAAAAAGTTTTCACTTATCTATGACCGTAGTATCGTGTGTACGATACTTGTGTTTTGGCGATTCAATGTTTAAATCTTGGTATCGCTGTAAAAGGGTTCCGTTCTCTGACTGGGGAGGGGTGTTACGCTACGCACAAACGATATTTGGAAGTCGAAGTCACAACTCAGATGGGGAATGGATCTCTTGATCACGGTCAATTTGGTTCTGCACCTGAAGGCTCGTATATTGCTTTCTATCCAAGGGATATTTAAAATTATGAGTTAAAATCCTTTTAGTTCTATGTATTATCAAATAATGCAAGGAAATGTCTCAAAGTGCATTATAAGGCTTCTGGAACCATGACGATGGAACACACTGGCTAGTTGAATCTGTATTTAATTACTTTTAATTAACTCTCCACATGCCCCTCTGTCAGATCTATACACGCCACGCCCTCACTCCGTTAGATCTATACACGCCACGCCCTCACTCAGTCAGATCTATACACGCCACGCCCTCACTCAGTCAGATCTATACACGCCACGCCCTCACTCAGTCAGATCTATACACGCCACGCCCTCACTCACTCAGATCTTTACACGCCACGCCCTAACTCCGTCAGATTTATGCACGACACGCCCCCACTCTGTCAGATCTATACACGCCACGCCCTCACTCCGTCCGATCTATACACGCCACGCCCTCACTCCGTCAGATCTATACACGCCACGCCCTCACTCCGCCAGATCGATACACGCCCTCTCACAACAACACCCTTACAAAAACGCATCTCTCGTAACACCACAGCAACAAACACCATCACTCGCAACAATACCCGTACAAACACCAATCTCCTCCCCCCGTTTCTATAAGTCTCCCCACCATGTTACACCCCCCACCTCTACCTCAGTGGCTAAGCGCCCCAACCCGACTCACCCCTCTATACAATGTACTCACACAGCGACGAGGTGCTGGGCTTTGGAAGCGAGCCCTTGTGACACCACTAGCTCCAACGGGCTCTGGATAACTTATAGGCTTTCTCGCTGGTTTGTGGATAATGCGAGGCATCTGGAGTGGATAGAGTTTCAGTGGATTGTTTGGCCAAGTAAGTCGACTGTGAGACGTTTGGATAACCCTTAATTACTTAGATTATTACAGGCCTAGACTTTTATGACTTAGTTTAACAGATGGCTGGGTCTAGTAGTAAGGACTTTCTTTAATTTATTAAAGGTTAATGCCTAGTATCGATGATTTAGTTTATCCCAAACCCAAGCCAGGTTTAAAGTTATTCACGTTTCACAGACTTTATAGGACGATATTTTAATCACTAGTTATCAACTTACCTTGTGAACTCACTATTACGTTGAAAGTTATTCCAGGACGAGCAATGATTACTTTTCTACATTGTCACGTCATTACCAATGCACGGGACACTCGAAGTTTTTTTTTCTCTTTCTGTTCATGGATGTTTTATTGCTGTTTGTTTGCTCTTCATGTCTTTTATTTTCTGTAAAGTTTTCTTAAGTCAAACCCCGATAGAGTGAAATACACCAGCTCTAAGTAAATTATTTAAGTTGAGTTCTTGAAATGAAGAGCTCCGTTTGGCTCAGGCTCGGCGACAGCTATACACTTGAACTTATCGTATCAGCGCAACAACCACATTGCCTGGAGTAATTCAAGTTCACATGTTAGACTTATCATTGGGGCATCCTTGCTCGTTGAAGTGATCGTGTGGTCACAATAAATATGAAGACAATGGTGAACGTATATTTTCAGGAAGGGACGACGGACACAAAACAAAATTATGAAATTGCTAATGAAAAGTAAGATTATGGAATTCTTTGAAGATAAGTAAAAAAACAACAACCTAATCAGCGGAAATATTTTTTTTAAAGATGGCCAAAACTTTGAAATGATTGAGTCCATATTTAAAATCATTTCATTACTTAATAGTGCACATCTCTGGCAACGAACTCGACAATCTATGATCTCGCATCACAGGCTATTGGTTAAATAAAATATAGAAACGAATACTCTCGAGATGGCTAGAAGACCTGTTACAGATGGCTTTGAGGCAAAGGTTTACAAGTAATATCAACCACAACTTGAGTTGAATAGAGACGATGTGGTTGCACACATTTAGCGCGAGTGCTACTCTTCCAGTATAGATAACTTCTCTCTTTTTTTAAAAACTTTGGATACGATGTTGAGAACAAATGCTCATGTATATAAGGGTATTATGTACAGGCATCATTGATTAGAAACTGTCTGTTCTCTGCCACAACTTCACTTCTTACTCCTGCCCTTCCTATCTTACTGAACTTATTTTGGTCTTATACTCACCCAATCGTTAACTACGCTCTTCTGCAGACACATGTATTCTCTAAGACGCGCACTAAAACATTTTGTGAAAGGCCTTTCTCTTTTTTTGCAGCAAAACAATGGAATTATCCGTCATCTATATATCTACTCTCTGTAGATAATTCGCCATAAACTCGAGCAAGCAAGAAGCCACAGTCTATATATATGTAGTAGTGTGCACAACCGCACCGCGCCGCACTATGCGCACCACGCTGAGACGCAAAATATAGAAGGAAAGGAAGTGAAGAAAGAAGAAGAAGCGTGCTTTATTGTTGTTAAAACTGTTCTGCTATAGTCCCCACTTAGTTTGTTTAGTGTGTACCTGTTGAAATTAAAGGCACAACTCGGCTACATATATAACACCGATCTATTTTCGTAATTCGCAAGAAACTAGAGCAAACAAGACACGAGCAATCAAGCAAGCATGACCATCGTAGTTCTCAAGGCATGCGCACTGCGATTGATTGAACCACGTTCACTCGAGTTGTTCTCATTTCTGCGTGCTACTGTTTGTGCCCGTTCTTTTCCCACTTTTTAAATCCCTTATATTAACTTCACCGCCGTCTCATCATCTCTCTCTGTCTTGGGCGGGCGGAAAAACAAAAGTCAAAAATGACCCACTTCCCGTGATCCGATCGAGCTGAAATTTGGCACACGGACCCGTCTCACCTAACAATGCATAATATTAAAATTTCAGATCGATCGAACGTACCGTAATTAAATTAATGCATTTTTAGTTTATCCTTATATAACGTATGTAATTCAAATTCACTGTTTGTTATTGTTTTTTTTCCACGTGAAAGTTTGAGTTGACGCGTTGAGGCGACCCATCGAAATACCGTGGTGCTTTTGTTTACATTTTACGTGTCACGCTGAGCTCGGTCAAGAGAATCGGTGACCAGACTTTTCCCCTCTCCCCCTCCCACCCACCCCTCCCCCCTAGGGTTATGAAGCAAAGTTGAGTTAAGACAGATTCAGTCTATAAATGTTTGTAGCGTTTGAAAATAATCAATACTGTTAGTTATGTCTCATATATAAGGGATTTATAGTCAAAAACTTTGTTTTTACGGGTTTGTTTTATTAAATCCCTTATATTAACTTCACCGTCGTCTCTGTCTCTCTGTCTGTCTTGGGCGGGCACCGCGGAAAAACAAAAGTAAAAAATGACCCACTTCCAGTGAAGGCATCGAGCTGAAATTTGGCACACGGACACGTGTCACCTAACAATGCATCGTATTAAAATTTCAGATCGATCGAACATTCCGTAATTAAGTTATGCATTTTTAGTTTATCTATATAAACTATATGTGGCAGTCGCTATCGTTTACACTTTACGGGTCAATTGACTTCACGCCAGCCAGAGGTGAACACATCTCGTGTTTTAACCAGGTGTACCGGCGTGCTTTTGTTTACATTTTGCGTGTCACGCTGAGCTCGGTCCAGCGATCGGTGACAAGACCTTTCCCCTCTCCCACCCCCGGGTTAAAAGCAAAGGGAGTTAAGACCGATTCAGTCTGTAAATATTTGTCGCGTTTGAACACAATCAATACTTTTAGTTATGTCTCATATATAAGGGATTTATAGTCAAAAACTTTGTTTTTACGGGTTTTTTAAAATTAAATCCATTATATTAACTTCAAAATCTTGTCATCATCTCTTCGTACGTCGGTCGAGCGGAAAAATAAAAGTAAAAAATGACCCACTTCCCGTCATGCCATCGAGCTGAAATTTGGCACATAGACTCGACTCACCTAACAACGCATCGTATCAAAAATTCAGACCGATCGAAAGTACCAAAATTAAATTAATGCATTTTTAGTTTATCTATATAAACTATATGTAGTGGTCACTATCGTTTACATTTTACGGGTCACTTGACTTCACGCCAGTCAGAGGTGAACACATCTCGTGTTTTAACCAGGTGTACCGGCGTGCTTTTGTTTAAATTTTGCGTGTCACGCCGAGCTTGGTCCAGTGGTCGGTGTCAAGACCTTTCCCCTCTCTCACCCCCCCGGGTTAAAAGCAAACGGGAGTTAAGACAGATTCAGCCTGTACATATTTGTGGCGTTTGAGCATAATCAATACTTTTAGTTATGTCTCATATATAAGGGGTTTATAGTTGTTTTATTTCACTATATATGAGCTATTCTACGGCGTATGCTATGCCGCGGGTCGCATCTAGTTCATAATATTGTTACTACTAATGCCTTCAAGACTGCACTAGAACACGTCTTTTCAAACTTTACTTTTCAAGTTAATAATCAAACTTTTGTCTGACTGATCAACATAGCTTATAACATCATAATATGTCATATTATGTTTTTAAAAAAATGAGTATACGAATGCTTTAAATTGATAGCATTTATAAATATGTGTTACTGTTTCTATGTAAATGCTAGGGGAGTAAAGCGATATATAAGTTCTCAAGTTATCATTTCAATTATAAGAGATGTAACGTATATAATGGTAAAGATGTTAAGTCAAAAAATTACTTTAACAGAACACTTTATTTTTTATCATCTCAGCATACATCTGTCGTTTAAAACCACGACGTTTTCTACAGTCTTCTCAATTCTCACCTCCTATTTAATCAACAAAAACATTCAACTTTCTATATCATTATAATTATTTAATAACACGTGCTTTTGTTAGATATAATGTTGTATACCGGTAGTTACAAAACTCAGCTATTAAAATAATTTCAACACGCCAACTTCCTTTTGCTTATGAATACTTTAAAACTTTAAAATACTCTTAACACCAAATTGAAAGCTTTTTTTTTATTTGAACGAGACGAACTCAAAACGACTTGTGCTGGCTCTGAAAAAAAAAGATAATTTTTTTCCGATGGAGGGGTTAAAGAGCTTGTAACTCAACTTTGGCTTTTTAAACTTTGTGACCCTGGATATACATTAATTCTTTAGCTCTTAAACAACTAGTCACAACAAAATCATCGACTACTTGAGCATGTGCTGGGAAACATAGTGGATATAGAATGCAGACATTTATCTAGGTTTGTCGGGGATACGGCGGTCGAATCCCTGGGAAGCCATGGATTTGCTCCCGGGGCCCAGGGCGTCCCCGAGTCCACCCAGCTTCGAGTGGGTACCTAACGCATAGTTAGGGAAAATAAAAAGGCGGCTGGGTAATGCGTGGAACCCTTATAGCCGTGGCATGTGAACGCTGCATCACTTGCCAAAATCAACTGCTGCCTTGCAGATGGTCTTGGCTGACCAAAGGCTATGGAAGCACATCCAGAAAAAACAGCAGGCTGAAGTCGGAGACCACGGGCCATTTGGCGCAAAACTCGTCGGCACGCAATACTCAAATTGAGAACGAAGAAGAAGAAGAGATCTAGGTTTGTCTAATCGGTTATAACGTAACACTGATGTAAGGGAAGTGAATGTAATAAAACAGAGTATGAGACCTCAGAGATTGCACTACCGTTGTTGTCATTTGTAAGGACTTAGTAAGGAATGAAGTAAAATAGTCATACATTTTTTTTTCAGTAGAGCATACCCACATTTGAAAAGTAAAACATACACAAAATTGACACGAAAAGCAACCCACAATTGACAAGTAGAACATACCAACATTTGACAAGTAGAACATACATACATTTGAAAAAGTAGAAAGTACACAAGATTGACAAGAACATACACACATTTGACAAAAAGAACATACATAATTTTGACAAGCAGAACATAAATACATTTTCTGAGAAGAACATACGCTAATTTGACAAAAAGAACATCGATAAATTTGACAAGCAGAACATAAATACATTTGGTAAGTAGAACATACGCAAATTTGACAAAAAGAACGTACATAAATTTGACAAGCAGAACACAAAATTAAATACATTTGGAAAGTAGAACCTACGCAAATTGACAAAAAGAACATAGATACATACATTTGACATCTAGAATCTGCACACATGTGACACGTTTCTTTGACCATTCACAACTTTTATTCCATATTTAAAAAGTTTGTCCAATAAGTACAAAAAACAAACAACAAAAATTTAAAAAAAAATTACAACAATAAAAATAAAAACAAAGTTTTTGACTATAAATCCCTTATATATGAGACATAACTAACAGTATTGATTATTTTCAAATGCGACAAACATTTACAGACTAAATCTGTCTTAACGCCCTTTTGCTTTATAACCCTGGGGGGGGGGTTGGGAGAGGGGGAAGGGCTGGTCATGGATCGATGGATGAGCTTAGCGTGACACGTAAATTGTAAACTAAAGCACGCCGGTACACCTGATTCAAACACGAGATGTGTTCACCGATGGCTGGCGTGAAGTCAATTGACCCGTAAAATGTAAACAATGGCGACTTCTACATATAGTTTTATATAGATAAACTAAAAATGCATTAATTTAATTACGGTACGTTCAATCGATCTGAAATTTTGATAGGATGCATTGTTAGATGACACAAGTCTATGTGCCAAATTTCGGCTCGATGGCATCATGGGAAGTGGGTCATTTTTGACTTTTGTTTTTCCGCCCGCCCGACGACGAACGACAGACAGACAGAGAGAGACGGTGTTCAAGTTAATATAAGGGATTTAATAACAAGAATAATAACAAATACAATAACATTAAAGGCGGGGTGGTCCATTAATGACGTCACGCACCTGGGGATGTGATCACACATTTGTGACGATGTGTGACGAAAGGGACGGGGTGTTTAAGAAATGTTACGTCACATAAAAAGCGTGCAACTTAAAATAAAAGTTTTAAATGGCTTCCAGCGTGTTACAATATTAGTATTAGAGTGCAGCCTTACACTAAATACATACTTAAATGACAGAGGCCTTCAGAGACGAGGAATTTTTGGTGTCAACCTGAGGTACCGCACAGATGGCAAACTGTTCAACCTTCGGAGGCTCCATGCAAAAACCAAGGTTATGACAGACATCACCAGAGACCTCCTGATTGCCGATGACTGTGCCCTCAACGCTGTCTCAGAAGCCGACATGCAACGCAGCGTTAACCTTTTCTCCAGCGCCTGCACAAACTTTGGTCTGACGATCAACAGTAAGAAGACTGAAGTGCTCCATCAGCCTGCGCCTGGAAGCCCCTACGTTGAGCCCAACATCACTGTCAACGGCCAGAGACTCAACACAGTGCAACGGTTCACATACCTAGGCAGCACACTGTCTCAAAATGTCACCATCGATGACGAAGTGAGCGTCAGAATTGCCAGAGCGCCAGCTCCACTTTTGGCAGGTTGTCTCCAAATGTCTGGAACAGAAGAGGCATTACCATACAGACCAAGCTGAAAGTGTACAGGGCGGTGGTGCTCCCCACACTGCTATATACAGAAGAGGCATTACCATCCAGACCAAGCTGAAAGTGTACAGGGCGGTGGTGCTCCCCACACTGCTATATACAGAAGAGGCATTACCATCCAGACCAAGCTGAAAGTGTACAGGGCGGTGGTGCTCCCCACACTGCTATATACAGAAGAGGCATTACCATCCAGACCAAGCTGAAAGTGTACAGGGCGGTGGTGCTCCCCACACTGCTATATGCGTGTGAAACATGGACTGTGTATCAGCGCCATGCTAGGAAGCTTAACCACTTTCATTCAACAAGCCTCAGGAAGATCCTCGGCATAAAGTGGCAGGATAAAATACCAGACACAGTGGTACTGACCAAGGCAGGTCTCCCCAGCATATTCACACTCCTGATGCAGTCCCAGCTTCGTTGGGCAGGGCACGTGGTCCGAATGCCAGACGAGAGACTGCCAAAGAGACTCTTCTATGGCGAGCTCCAGCATGGCCAGCGGTCCCACGGTGGGCAAAAGAAACGCTTCAAAGACACACTGAAAGCCTCACTGAAAGCGTTTGCCATCAACCCAGACACGTGGGAACTTGCTGCAATGGACCAATCCACTTGGCGTTCTTCCATCCACGAAGGTGCCAAGTCATGCGAGGCAAACCGGATCACATCCGCAGAAAAGAAGATGCAAGCCCGAAAGGCCCGTGCTGTCAACCTTCCTGGAGATGTCCCACTCGTCCCTTGTCCCTTCTGTTCCCGAACCATCCGTGCAAGGATCGGCCTCATCAGCCATCTGCGCACGCACAAACAAAGCCAGTCCCAGCAACCCTCGGATGACTAGAGTGGTCTTCGTCGAATCGGCGGACGAACAACAACAACAACAACTTAAATGACAATAAAAAAACCCCGTAAAAACAAGTTTTTGACTATAAATCTTTTATGAACGAGACATAACTAAAAGGATGTTTATTTTAATATGCAGCGCAAAACAATCCAAAAATACAAAATGCTAGTTATGTGTCGTAAAACATGTTTAATATAATGCGCACCGATCAGGAATATATTTATAAAAAGTGTTGTCAATTAAATACTCACCTTATTGCGCGACAGAAAGGTTGTTCAATATAATTCTCACCGTGACACTCGATCTCAAAAAATAACATGATACATAGAGAAAAATAAAATAATCTAAAAATTCAATAATTTAATTACAGTACATGCGATCGATTCTGAAATTTTGATACATCATTTTTATCATCGGTACGAAACTGCCTGCAAAAATTTTCAGCTCGCTAGCTTACAAGGAAGTGGGTTAAAAATCGATCCAAAGTTTTTTTCGGCACTCAAGCAAGCAAGCAAGCAGACACCACGAATTAATATAAACGATTTAAAAAGGGATTTGAAATATGCTCATTGTCAAATATAATATTATGACTTATATTGGGGGGTAGGGGGGCAAAGTTTTGTGACGTCATATTAGAGGGAGGGGGGTCTAAGTTTTTGCGACAACAATATTAATAACTAGACATTAGCCACCAGACATAACGGCGGACATGTGTCAACTTGTAGTCTGCTAAATTTACTTGATAAAAAATACCTACTAGTACCACACTTTATTATATGATAGTACCGCACTTAATTACCTACTAGTACCGCACTTTATTACATACTAGTACCACACTTTATTATATACTAGTACCGCACTTTATTACATACTAGTACCGCACTTTATTACATACTAGTACCACACTTTATTACATACTAGTACCACACTTTATTACATACTAGTACCGCACTTTATTACTACTCATTTAATGACCAACAAGTAGCGCAATTTATTACCTACAAGTAACGCACATTATTACCTACAAGTAACGCACTTCATTACCTACAATAGTGCATTTTATTACCTACCAGTAATGCACTTAACTATCTACAAGTAACGCACTTCATTACCTACAAGTAACACACTTTATTGGCAAAAATTAATGCATTTTATTACCTACAAGTAAAGCAATTTATTATCTTTACTTTGGTACCAGGGCCGGTCTTAGGGGAAGGCGAACGAGGCAACCGCCTTGGGCCCTGGGCATTTCAGGGCCCCGTGCTTTGACTAAACATTTTTACTACTTACTATTACGTAATATTTGTTTTTATAACAACAGTATAAAGAACACCTTACTTTTTTCAGAATAAAATAATTAGAAAATACCTTACTAATGTAATAAAATATTATAATCATCCTAAATCCTAATGAAAAAAATAATTTCCAAGAACATTCTTGTAAGCATTTATGGATTCAGGAGAACATTTTAATTAAAACAAACACAATTTTTAGGCTTTAACTTGTTATGGTAAGTGAAAAAAATCAAAGGGACATCTGACATCTACTTCGGAATGGTTTGAGCTGGAAAACAGGCTAACAAAACAAGCCAAGCCAAAAAATAATCAACAGTGAAAAAGCTCGTTGGCATAGTATATTTCAACGTCTCATGGCCATTGTCCAATTTCTCGGTGAGCAATTTCGTAGTTCAGTCGATAAACTACATCAGGCACATAATGGAAACTTTTTGGGTCTCGTTGAATTGCTGGCCAAATTTGATCCGGTTTTGTTGGAAACATATGAAGAATAAAAACTGATGAAATTCATGATCACTGCTTTGGGAATACGAATTCAAAACGATCTCTTTTGGTTGATGGGAAATAAGGTAAGGAAAATTATTGTAGTTTGTAGAAAGAGTAAAAACAGCTAAATACTTTTCAGAAATACTTTATTGCACACCTGACCAAAGTCACCAAGAGCAGATGTCACTGACATGTAACCCCAGGAGGTGGATATTCTCAAGTAATTTATGAGCACTCCATACGTTTTCTAGAAGTAGAAGAAAGTACTGGGAAACAAGGGCAACAACTGCTTGATGTCTTACTATTGGAACTGACAAAATTGGGCTTAATTAGATGTTTCTGATATCCGCGGTAAATTATGCGACAACGGTGCGAACATGAAGTGACATAATTCAGGCTCACAAGCTCGTCTTCTACAATTAAATCATAGGGCATTTTTTACCCCTTGTAGCTGTTTCAGTTACAACTTGCTGCTATGTTATATGGCAAATACTTGTCCTGATGCAATGACGTATTTGTTGGGTATAATTCACCAAATCTATATTTTATTTTCTGCTTTAACAATTGGCTTTATTTTCCAAGTATGTGTCACATCTGATTAACATAATTTTGTGACGTAAGGTCACATGTATGGTGGACGCGGGAAGAAAGGAGCATTTCTATTGGTTGAAAGTGTTGGGCAAACAGTTGTGTGTAGACTTCCGTCGAGGAAGGTTCTGTGATGAATGATTCAAGATTTCCACGTTATATTACCTCAAATGATTCTTATGTGTACAATATATATGTATATTAAAGTTGTTTTGGATAAACGAATTCTTCAGTGAATTATTGTGCACAAGATTAATTATTGTGAGAACGCCTACATAAAAGAAATATAAAGTTATATCGTTACATTGGTGTCGAAGTAAAAGTTCCATGTGAACACTGTACAAGATATTTCGAGAAAGAGGTTTCGTGGAAATAAGTATTGGATATTTCAAAAAAAGGAAAGTATTCTTTAAAATAAGAAATAATACCAGCTATAGTATTTTTGAATATTCAAGTTCGTAAGAAGCTGTGAATAAACTTTTGTAGTTCAATGAAAATACAAGAAGATTTCAAAATGGCGGCATAAACGGCAGATATCCGCAGTGTATAAAACTGGATCAGACTAGTTGGTTCTACGTCACATTCGACGACAGTACAAGCATACTACACAGTACTGGAATCTGGGTCGTGTAGGCTTACTGAATGGTGACACACGGTGAACATATATAGGTCGTGACGTCAACAGGCTTAATGCTAGTTGATTCCAGGAAATATTAGTAATAGTAAACATAACATCGAACCGAGAAGCTATGGACCATGGACTATTCAATGTGTTGGTGTGAATTATAAATAAAGAAACGGAATTTTTATCCATTCATTGTGTGAAGAGTTTGATTATCGCAATTGTGGATTAATGGAGTGAACTAAATTGTTTAAAAACTACTCGAAAATTGAAATTTTAACCAAGTGACTTTTATTCAAAACGATCGGACCATTTAATATATTTTGTCAATCTGAGGGAGCGTATATATAAAGTATACTAAAGATCCCGTGTGAGGATTCTTTTTGTTGTCTCATCTTGCCAATAACTAGATTTTATGGTTTAGACGTGTCACTTATTTAATTTGAATTTAACATTTTTGAATTCAAGATATTTCATTTGGACGATTTATAACTTTATCAATATATATACATACATTCCTTACCGAATTGCTAGACTCATATTATTCAATCAAACAAAACATGGATCACTACAAGGAATTCACTGCCATAGCTAAAGAGATCGGACTAAAAGGAAAAGAAATGAGAGATTTCATTGAAGAAAAAGTAAGAGAAACTGAAGAAAAAGCAAGAATAGCTGAAGAAAAAGAACAGCGAAGAAAAGCTGAAGAAGAAGAAAAAGCAAGAATAGCTGAAGAAAAAGAACAGCGAAGAAAAGCTGAAGAAGAAGAAAAAGCAAGAATAGCTGAAGAAAAAGAACAGCGAAGAAAAGCTGAAGAAAAAGAAAATCAAAGAGAAGCTGAAGAAAAAGCAAGAATTGCTGAAGAAAAAGCAAGAATTGCTGAAGAAAAAGAGATGCAAAGACTCATAGTAAAAAGAGAAATTGAACAACTTGCAGTCGATAAGTTAAAATTACAAAGGGAGCGAGACAGTAGTGGCCACAATCCTGGTGATGAAACAAATAGAAGGTCAGCACCAAGGGATACTATCAAAGTAAGAAAATATGATAGCCAAAAAGAAAAAATGGATGTTTATCTGGATTATTTCGAATCCATAATGGCTATGAAAGGCTATAATGAAGAAGATTGGCCAGCACAACTGATGACTCAATTAACTGGAGAAGCATTTGAAGCTTATAACAGTATAGCCAAAGAAGACAAAAGCATATATAAGAATGTCAAAAAGGCACTTCTATGTCATTTTGGAAAGTCAGAAAATGATTATAGAAGAGAATTTCATGAAATGAGAATCAAGATGGACAAAGATCCACAGATCATAGTACATGAAGCACAAGTCAAACTAACAAAATGGCTGGAACTGACAGCAATAGATACGAGCAATCCAAAGGCCATAATAGACATGGTGTTAATTGACAAGTTTTTAGAAAATGCAACACCAACCCTATTCACATATTTGACTGACAAGAAAGTTCGTACTCAAGCAGAGCTAACAAATGCATTACGAACATTCAAAGACTCTCATCCGAATGTGGAAATGGATAAGAGACTAAACATATTTGCAGCAATACAAATTAAAAGTCAAGAAAAAAGGCAAGGTATGAGAAACCAGAGTCTGCCAAACCAAGGCAACAGACAAACTATTTGTTGGTACTGTAACAAGCCAGGACATATGGCGAAGCAGTGTTACCACAATAAAGGACAACCAAATAGGGTGTCACCTAATGACAGCTCTATCAGAAAGAAAATAGAAGAAAGATCAAGACAAGATCATTTTGAAAACAAAGATAGAAAATTATGGAGAGAAAAATATAATCATAATTCCAGACATAGAGATTATGATCAAGAAAGACAATCATGGAGAGAAAGAAATAATAATAATTCCAGACATAGAGATTATGATCAAGATCGACAATCATGGAGAGCAAAATATAATCATAATTCCAGACACAGAGATTATGATCAAGAAAGACAATCATGGAGAGAAAGAAATAATCATAATTCCATAAATAGAGATTATAATGAAAGCAGAAGATCATGGAGAGGCAAATACAATTTTGACTCCAGAAAAAGAAATTATGATCAAACATGGCGAAAGAATGAAAACCAAGACATGAATGATAGAAAAATAATAAAGTTAAATCGAGCACAGACAGAAACTAGTGACATTTTAGCCACTATTAAAAATCAAGTATATGATAAAAGAAATGAAGACCATAGTAGCAGAGAACGAGATGGTGCTAGTGAATCTGAAACCATTTGTGTGAAATCATCTGAATTAGGAAGAACAATTGGTTGTGTATTAAGCCAAATCAAAAACTTTACAGATAGAGACAATATTTTTCAGATAAAAGTTTCTGACAGTGACTCATCTGTTCCAAATTCTATTGAATTATCTGGAAACAAAAATGACATTTTAAAAGCTAAGCAATTTATTCAAGATGCTGGAATTGAAATTATGAATGAACATAATCGAAGTCATGGTTGGTGAATTATTGAACATTTAACAGTCTGAAGAAACATTCAAAGCCCATCGATTTGAATTCATACTCGTCAACTGAAGAATGACTGTATTGAACTAGGCTATGCTATTAGCCGACTACAAATTTGACATTAAACCTGTGAAGGGAAAGGACAATGTGGTTGCAGACATATTAAGTAGAATGACAATAAATAAAGACACTCTGTGAACTCCGAACTGATAAAAAACCAGAGACTATTAAAAAGACATTCTGTGAATTACTAAATGATAAAATAAGAGACTGTTTTAACATTAGTCTGTGAATTCCTAAAGGATACAAACAGAGACTGTAATTATATTAATATTTTTATTTGTTGAACAATGGACAAGGAACAGTGTTTGAATTCCATTGGATTATTAGTTAATTTTAATAATATTGAGTGTTTAAATGTTTTAGTTACACAAAATTACAGATGTGTTAAAATTTTCAGTTTCCATTTTTTCAGTACAGATAAGACTGTTGCAGTTCTACAAAGTTTTTCTCATTATTTCTTATGTTTAGACTGATGCAGTCCTACAGATTTTTTCTCATTATTTCTTATGTTTAGACTGATGCAGTCCTACAGATTTTTTCTTATTGATTCTATATCCAGAAGTTGTATGTAAGAAAATGAATGTTCATTGATGATAAATATTTGAATATAGATATAGATTGATTTGATTTTATGAAGACCAAAAATGTTGTATTTCATAAACATTTTTTTTGAAGGATGGGGGTGAATGTCACATCTGATTAACATAATTTTGTGACGTAAGGTCACATGTATGGTGGACGCGGGAAGAAAGGAGCATTTCTATTGGTTGAAAGTGTTGGGCAAACAGTTGTGTGTAGACTTCCGTCGAGGAAGGTTCTGTGATGAATGATTCAAGATTTCCACGTTATATTACCTCAAATGATTCTTATGTGTACAATATATATGTATATTAAAGTTGTTTTGGATAAACGAATTCTTCAGTGAATTATTGTGCACAAGATTAATTATTGTGAGAACGCCTACATAAAAGAGAAATATAAAGTTATATCGTTACAGTATGTTCGAAATATTTCTGTGAAAGTAGGCAAAATCTATGATGCACTTTTCGAAGTTGCTAAGCAAAGTAGTGATCCAAAATCTCGAAGTGAAGCAGAGTCATTGTGCAAACAACTTAAGAACTTCAATTTCATTGTTTCAAATGCTTTTTGGTACGACATATTGTTCCAATTTAATTACATCAGCAAAGAGTTTCAAAATATTTTTTTCGGTCAGCAATTGCAGTTTACAGCATGTATAATACTTGTAAATGGTTGAAATCTTACTGAAATGGCAGTTTTAAAACGGCAATAGCATTAGCAAAAGAAATTGTCACAGGCATGAAAGTTGAACCCATTAAATCAAGTTGAAAAAGAATTTTATTTTTTTTTACATATGTTGGAGAAGATGAAGAATTGATAGATGCCAAAAAAATAGTACATATTTTTTAACCAGATTGTTTATATGCAATCAGGTCAATGGACATGTCATTTGAAAAAATACTAAGGCGTCATGACTCGTTTTGGATTTCTTTATAAATTTCATAAATTACCCCCCCCCCACAAAAAATGATCGACTGAATTGCTTAATTAACTCTCGAGAAAAGCTAACAGCCTGCAAAAATAATGATCTTGATGGTTTCATGCTTGCTGAAGAGTTGCAATCATTGAGTTCCATAATTCCTGCAGTCACATGCAACATCTTGTTAATATTTTGCAGTTCCTTTCAGTAAAAACGCGTTATAGTGACTTTCCTAACAAACACATTGCAGTTCGAATATTTGTAACTATTCCTGTCCCTTTGGCTTCCGAAGAAAGTAGCTTTTCGAAACTAAAACTTATTAAAACCTATATGTGATAAACAATGATTCAAGATCGGCTCAGTAACTTAGATATTTTGTCAATTAAGAATGATGTTGCTAGGGATCTTGACAATATTGAACTTACCGGTATTTCAGATCTTGCAGCCGCGAAAGCTCGCAAGATTTGCTTGTAAGTTGTAAAAATAAAAAAAACCCCGTAAAAATAACAAGTTTTTTTTACTATAAATTCTTTATGTAACTAAAAGAATTTTCATTATAATACCATCCAAGACCATCCAAAAATACAAAATTGTAGTTGTGTCGTAAAACATGTTTAATATAATGCGCACCGATCAGGAATATGTTTACAAAAAGTGTTGTCAATAAAATACGCACCTTATTGCGCGACAGGAAATGTTGTTCAATATAATACGCACCGCGACACTATCTCAAAAATTTAATATGATACATAGAGATAAATAAAATAAACTAAAAATTCAATAATTTAATTACAGTACATGCGATCAATCTGAAATTTTAATACATCGTTTTTATCATTGGTACAAAACTGCCTGCATAATTTCAGCTCACTAGCTTACGAAGAAGTGGGTTAAAAATCGATCCAAAGTTTTTTCGACAAGGGCTCAAACAATCAACCAGACACCACAAGTTAATATAAAGGATTTAACAAGGTGGAAGTAGAAGATACAACCAAACCAACGCTAGTGTATATAGTTTATATTGTTGATTATATAAACTGTCAATCAGCATACCAAAACAAAACATTTTAATTATTTACATATTTTTTTAGATTTAGGAACTTCAATTAAATGAATAAAACTGTAATTATTGATGTTGCAATGCTGTAATAGAGTAAAAATTTAAGTACTTGAATTTTTTTTAATTTCCTATTATTTTAATATACAGAAATGCAATTTTTTGCATGGGTCTCGCTCCTCATCTGCTGCCTTGGGCCCGGGGCCCCGCATATCGTATGCTGCCTTGGGCCCCGCATACTCTAGGGCCGGCCCTTTATGGTACATAGAAGTATCGCACTTTATAAAAATCTACAATTCATTCCAACATTTCGGAATTCTATTTTGAGCGTGTTTCGAACACACCGTTATCATTGTGAGTCGTATTATGTATTTCAACACTCACTATGTAGAAGATTATCCGTTGCTTCGAGGAAGAAAAACATTGTCTTTTCCTGTTCCCATACTTTCAGCGCTTTTGTTATGTTATATGATACGTTTCATTGGTTATGTTATAAGATAAGTCTCTACCAGTCTATGTAGAGTAAATGTCATTGTCTCATACTTCAATGGTTTAGTTATATCTTATGCAATCTTGAAATGCTTGATGGGGAGGGAAACAGCTGATTAGAATGTTTTTCGAGAGAGAAACAATGAACTTCTTTCTTACTGAACTTCTTTCTTACTGAACTTCTTTCTCTTTTTCTACTTACCATCTCGTCAGTTATTCTCTTCTGCAGACGCCAGTATTCTTTTACTTTTTAAGACACGCACTAAAACAATTGAAGCAAGGTCTTTCACTTTTTGTGATCCTAAACAATGAATTTCGCAACCATTACATTCGTAATATTAATTTCTGCTTCAAAAACCAAAAGTATTAAAATAGTGAAATTCCCCACCTCTTCTTGTTAGGGGCCGTCCATAAACAACGTCACGCGATTTTGGCCGATTTTTAACCCCCCTTCCCCCTTCGTCACAAAAACTTAACTTAGACCCCCCCCCTACAATATGACGTGAAATAGCTTTGACCCCCCCCTCCCCATAAAATTCGTATTTTCTAATTGAAAATTAGCATGTTGCACATTACTTTTTTTGTCATTTAAACATGTATTTAGTTTAAGTCTGCACCCTTATATCGTAACACGCGTGAAGCTATTGAAAACGTCATTAAATAAATTGTAAGCAATCAAATATTTAAGTGGAACTTTTATTTAAAGTTCAACGTTTTTTATGTGACGTCACATTTCTTAAACACCTCCCTCCCCTCGTCACACATAGTCACAAATGAGCCCCCCCGCCCCGCAAAGCGCGTGATGTCATTTATAGACGGGCCCTCACCACCACTCACCGTGGACTTACTAAACCTCTCTTTCTTCACAACTATTACCATTTAACGCTCTTACCAACCAATGATCTAACACAATTCTCTTTGGTGTTCTCTTGCATTCATCATCGGGAGCAAATTGTTGAGTGAGGATGTATAGCTTTGTCCCTTGGTTGTTATTGAAACTGGTACAGCTAAGCCTGGAAAAAATAATATTTTTACAGTGTTTCATGTCCAAACTGAAAGCGGCAATCGTAATGTGAGCCTGCTCCACTCCATTGCTAGGCTTCGACCTAATCATTGTAGCGATCCGTACTCAACTATAGATAGAGGCCTACCCATTATGGCGACCAGTACTCAACTGTAGATGGTTGAATAATTTCGCGAATAAATATGTTCGATAACTCTTACTTTAGGGTTTATTAATTTGGTAAACTCTCTCTTTTCTTAAGGTATTTCTTAATGTATTTTAAAATAATTCAGAAATAAATGTCGGGAAAATTTCCCGTGTTTTCATTTATTGGAAAAAATTTCTTGGCTCAAAAGTCTACGTTAAGACAAACAAGGGATGCGGTTGTTTTAAGAATTGGTACTTCCATCATTGAGCAAAAATAAGGGAGAGAAAACAAGCTTTTATTCCCAAGTCAAAACAGATTTCTCTCTTTATCCCTACACTTAACATCAATTAACTCGTATAGCTAACGACGCACGGTGCGAACATTTCCCCAACAAACTAACAGAACAGCTGTTAAGAGGGGTGGGCTGTTTGTAAGGGGAGGGGGGGGGCTAGATGATACCATGGTGTGCGCTCATAAAATGAAGAAGAAATAAAGAAGTAGTAAGAAGAAATAAAGAAGTAGTAAGAGGAAATAAAGAAGTAGTAACGCACGTGAAAGTACTTGACGATAAGCCAGCAAGAGAGTTCAAAATATTGGCTCCGGGATCTGCGCTGTGCTCTTGTCTAATAGCTTAGTCTGCAAGGGGGATTATCGGGGCCTGCATCTTGTGTTCAGGGGAGATAAAGTGTTTAACGAGGAGATAAATGGAGCGTGCTGCCAGAACTTAGGACACTCATCTTGGATATCCAACAATAGCAGGTAAGTGTGTTCAAAAAAAAAGGGCAACTTATCTTTATATCCAACAATAGCTGGTAAGTGTGTTCTAACAAAGGATACTGATCTTGGATATCCAACAATAGCAGGTACGTATGTTCGAAATATACTCATCTGGATATTCAACAATAGCAGTACGTATGTTCGAAATTAATATACTCATCTTGGATATCCAACAATAGCAGGTACGTATGTTCGAAATTAATATACTCATCTTGGATATCCAACAATAGCAGGTACTCATGTCAATTTGGAATTCTAAACAAATGGAGGAAATTTTTGAGTTAAAAAATTAACAAACGTTGTTCATAGAAAGCAATTTTTTTCAGCTTCAGATAATTCAAATAAATTTTAACAATGACAGAGAAAAATAACAAAATCGATATTTGTGATTGCAAATGCTTACTTCAAAAAGACTATTAATTTTTTACCTGGATAGTGATATAATTTTTTTAAGGCGCTTGGTGTGAGAAGCTTGTTCACGACTAATAACTGTTTCCAAAGCGTTCAATTTATTGATAGAGACGATGTATGTGTAGCATTGGTGTTTCATGGTGAATCTTCATCACAGTCAACTGGCAAACATGGTATTCCATTTTGTCTCAGGAGGGAAGGTGGGAGTCAGGTCATCGTAACCCGCCGTAGAAAATCCGCCCTTACTTAGGTCAACGTTAACAGAAGCTGCCCTGGGCGCCAGGGGGCTTTGCCATCGGGATGCTACTCTCTGGGGTAGCTTCTTTTCAACACCTTCCTCCATTCTCCGCCACAAGCCTCGAATCAGAATTCTGCCCCTGTTCTTTAAGCGTCTTCTCGAGCGTTAAATCCAGGTCACAATCCATGTGTATACGTCAAAATCCATGTGTATACGTCACGATCAATGTGTATACGTCACGGTCGTACAGACGAAGTATGTGTGTTTAAATTATTACACACTATTGTTCTGAAGTGATTTTATGCTATGTAATACACACCAGGTATGTGTGCTCAGAAGTTGTTTCTTGTTGCACGAACCAACTATGTGTGCACAAGAGATAGTACTGGGTTAACTGTTTGTCACAGAGATGTGTACAACTGTGTATGTTTACTAAAGAGATGCATGTTTTAGTACACACCGTGCACAAGACATGTGTACATTGATACTGAGCATGTTTTATCAGAAGATGTGTACTTTGTACAGTGCTACATACCATGTATGTTTATTTAAGAGATGTTTGCAGTGCTACACATCGTGTATGTTTATTTAAGAGATGTTTGCAGTGCTACATACCATGTATGTTTATTTAAGAGATGTTTGCAGTGCTACATACCATGTATGTTTATTTAAGAGATGTTTGCAGTGCTACATACCATGTATGTTTATTTAAGAGATGTTTGCAGTGCTACATACCATGTATGTTTATTTAAGAGATGTTTGCAGTGCTACATACCATGCATGTTTATTTAAGAGATGTTTGCAGTGCTACACACCGTGTATGTTTATTTAAGAGATGTTTGCAGTGCTACATACCATGTATGTTTATTTAAGAGATGTTTGCAGTGCTACACATCGTGTATGTTTATTTAAGAGATGTTTGCAGTGCTACATACCATGTATGTTTATTTAAGAGATGTTTGCAGTGCTACACATCGTGTATGTTTATTTAAGAGATGTTTGCAGTGCTACATACCATGTATGTTTATTTAAGAGATGTTTGCAGTGCTACACATCGTGTATGTTTATTTAAGAGATGTTTGCAGTGCTACATACCATGTATGTTTATTTAAGAGATGTTTGCAGTGCTACATACCATGTATGTTTATTTAAGAGATGTTTGCAGTGCTACATACCATGTATGTTTATTTAAGAGATGTTTGCAGTGCTACATACCATGTATGTTTATTTAAGATATGTGTTCAGTGTTAAACACGTCTATGTTTATTTAAGAGATGTTTGCAGTGCTACATACCATGTATGTTTATTTAAGAGATGTTTGCAGTGCTACACAACGTGTATGTTTATTTAAGAGATGTGTTCAGTGTTACACACCGTGTATGTTTATTTAAGAGATGTTTGCAGTGCTACGTACCATGTATGTTTATTTAAGAGATGTTTGCAGTGCTACATACCATGTATGTTTATTTAAGAGATGTTTGCAGTGCTACACAACGTGTATGTTTATTTAAGAGATGTTTGCAGTGCTACATACCATGTATGTTTATTTAAGAGATGTTTGCAGTGCTACATACCATGTATGTTTATTTAAGAGATGTTTGCAGTGCTACATACCATGTATGTTTATTTAAGAGATGTTTGCAGTGCTACATACCATGTATGTTTATTTAAGAGATGTGTTCAGTGTTACACACCGTGTATGTTTATTTAAGAGATGTGTTCAGTGTTACACACCGTGTATGTTTATTTAAGAGATGTGTTCAGTGTTACACACCGTGTATGTTTATTTAAGAGATGTTTGCAGTGCTACATTCCATGTATGTTTATTTAAGAGATGTTTGCAGTGCTACACAACGTGTATGTTTATTTAAGAGATGTGTTCAGTGTTACACACCATGTGTGTTTGCTCAAAGAGGTGTGCAGAGTTGATTCGCTGCCTGTCAGCTATGAGATAATACATTTTTAGAATTGATGTGAAAATTATAGGTGTGTAAATCAGAACAAAATGTAGCACGAACACAGTGTGAGTTATATTTGTATGTCGTTTGAAATGTACTTAATTGAGTACAGTTGAGATCAGCTGTCTACTGTCTCTGAGACATTTGTCGCCTGTTTCACTGTCTTTTAGACCTTTTTCGCCTGTTTCACTGTCTTTTTTTTAAAACCCTTTTCGCCAGTTTCACTGTCGAGACACTTGTTGCCTATTTCACTGTCTTTGAGGCACTTGTCACCCGTTTCACTATCTTTGAGGCACTTGTCACCCGTTTCACTGTCTTTCAAACATGGCTGGTAGGTTGTATAGTAAGAATAAATTCTCAAACAAACTACACAATTCTTTTTTTAGTGCAAAGAAATTTGGAAAGAAAACACATCATTTTAAATGGAGGCCCATTTTACGAACACCAAGTTTAACATCACATTTTCTCAATGAGAATGATTGATAAGGCTTTTGGTCTAGTGTGATTATCTTTGTTTCCATAGTTGTCCCTGTTTGGTGGCTCAGAGGGCCTGGATTAGAACCACGGGTCAGCTGGTGATTAAGAAACACCCATGATTTTCATGACAACATATTCGAGTGGCAGCGCGCTCGACTGGCGTACCGATGGTCACGGGTTCGAATCCGTGTGAAGGCAAGGATTTTCCCCGGGGCCTAGGGCGTCCCTGAGTCACCCAGCTCCGAATGGGTACCTAACACTAGTTAGGCGCCTGGGTAATGCGTGGAACCCTCATAGCCGTGGCCTGTGAACGCTGCATCACTTGCCAACAGATCATCCGTCATGGTCTGTGGACGCAATTATCTTCTGCATAGAAGGAGCGTCTGTATAGATAAGATAGGATAGGATAAGATAAAATATTTGAGTAAAATAATCTCCGTTTAAAGTTGTCCGTTGAAATGATTGCTCAAGTGACGACGTCTAAATGAAGACTGTTTACAGTTTGAACAAAACGAAAAGAAAAAAAACGTCACTTCAAACAGTCCAGATTTAAAGAAGCGTGAATCTGAAGACAAATATATTTGAACAGAGGAAAAGGGAAATCACTTGAAAGTCTCAAGTGGTTGTAAAATCTGCTAATTGAAGTTGTAACGTCATTTCCGGAAATTACTTGACACAAAGTAGTTTGGGATAAGCGCCACCTGTGTAGAGGGGGGACGCTGGTTGAAGTGGGAATACTTTCGAGGGAAGAAGTGAGAATTAACTTGACAGACTATTTGAAAAGTTGAAGCAAAAAGCAGTTCAAAAGGTAGACAAGTATCTGCGTATGTGTGTGTGTTGGCGGCATGCTATCTTTCGGAGCTTTAACAATTTCTTAGGCAAAATAATATTTTATCTAGATATTCTCTTAAGTCATTGGTAGGTTGTAAACACCTAGTCTCATCAATGATTGGTTGGTTATAAACAGTCTCATCATTGATTGGTTGGTTATAAGCAGTCTCATCATTGATTGGTTGGTTATAAACAGTCTCATCATCGATTGGTTATAAACAATATCATCATTGATTGGTTAGTTATAAACAGACTCATCATTGATTGGTTAGTTATAAACAGACTCATCATTGATTGGTTGGTTATAACCTTATAGTATTATAATAGTAATATTAATAGCTTTAAATGTAAATAAACCAAAAAATTAGCCTTACACCGTAAATGAGAATTTTAATCTTAGTCTTAGTCACATAACCACAATACATTTAAGGGCATTAACCTCAAACAATACACATTCTAGAAATCAGACTAATATATCAATAATAAAAAAACCACCCCGACACACGACAAATAGAATACACTTTTATCTTAAGCACAATAAAGGAAATTTCACTAAAAAATGGAAACATAAGATATGTAGATATAGATTAAAATAATTAATTCTAATTTAGCTTCTCATCGGCGACATAGAACGTCACCAAGGGCCTAGTATCATCTAAATGCAACATTTGTAATAAGACCTGCACTAAAAACAACTACGCATTCAGTGTGACACCCACAACGAATGTTACCACACATCATGCTTGCATACAAACACACCAAACTATGAGACCTGCAACGAATGTTACCACACAGCATGCTTGCATACAAACACACCAAACTATGACACCTGCAACGAATGTTACCACACATCATGCTTGCATACAAACACACCAAACTATGAGACCTGCAACGAATGTTACCACACATCATGCTTGCATACAAACACACCAAACTATGATACCTGCAACGAATGTTACCACACAGCATGCTTGCATACAAACACACCAAACTATGATACCTGCAACGAATGTTACCACACAGCATGCTTGCATACAAACACACCAAACTATGACACCCACAACGAATGTTACCACACATCATGCTTGCATACAAACACACCAAACTATGATACCTGCAACGAATGTTACCACACATCATGCTTGCATACAAACACACCAAACAATGACACCTGCAACGAATGTTACCACACAGCATGCTTGCATACAAACACACCAAACAATGACACCTGCAACGAATGTTACCACACATCATGCTTGCATACAAACACACCAAACTATGACACCCACAACGAATGTTACCACACATCATGCTTGCATACAAACACACCAAACTACATAACACTAGGCCTAGGAAATAAATATGCATCTTGGCATTGCTTACAGTGTGGTTACCCCAATTCACTTCACGCTTGTTAAACTCTATTGACCAGAGCAACACAAACTCTTACATTGTCTCAGTTATTCCTAATATAAATAACCCAAATAACACACTAGCTAGAATGTAACCTGCCAAAAAAAATAATAAAAATAAAATATCTTATAATACTAATAATCAAAATATTCCTCAAACACTAATAATTAATTTTCAAAGTATCAAAAATAAAATTACAGATTAAGAGTTACTAATGAAAACTCTGAAATTTTTAACAGCGATTATTATATGTTTAGGAAAGAGAGGTCAGACAATGATGCAAGTGTAATACTAGCAATAAAATCTACTATCATAGTGGGAGAAATACACCACAATGATGTTTATATAGGCTCTGTTTTTTGTTGTGTAAAATAGTACCACTGAACTCAGCAACACTTATCATAAGCAGCATATATATATAGATATAGATATACATGTATACATATAGACAACCCAATACAAACCTAGAATATATGAAAGATCTTTGCGTTCAATTAACGTTCATAAAAGAAAATTTTAAAAATCCAGTAATTTGTAATGCTGTAATGGGGGACTTTAATATTTTAGACATACATTGGAACAACTGTGCAATTGATCAACATCAAACTAATAATGAAATTAACGAACATTTCATTATCTTATCTTATCTGTTTATAGACGCTCCTTCTATACAGAAGATTATTGCGTCCTACGCTTATCTATGGTTTGTGTTTAGTCCTGCATTTTTATTAGAGATTTAAATGTTGATAAAGTGTTGGTTTTCCTGGATTCTTCAGGCAACCCATTCCACGCCCGAATTCCGGACGGGAAGAAGGAAAACTTGTATGTGTTTGTTCTTGCATACGGAATAAGAAAGGTGTTTTTATCCTTATGTCTATCTGAGGGTTGTATTAAGTTATCTTTGTGTTGTATTTCTAAATTAGAATTAATTGCTTTATGTATGATTACTACTTTGCTCTTGGTTCTTTTATCCTCTAGTGTTTCAAGGTTTAATGATTTAACTAATGGTGTTATTCTTGTCAGTTTCGAATATTCTCCAGTAATGAATCTGGCAGCTCTTTTTTGAATTTGTTCTAGTTTATCAATGTTTTCTTTGGTGGCTGGGTCCCATACAGAAGATGCATATTCTAGTACAGGTCTCAATTTGACACAATTAACACCATAAACCTATAGAAAATAGTTTTTAAAAAAAGCCACTATGCAAAATAATTACTACATTTATTCTTGATAAAAAGACCAGGACTATTGATAGATTGTGAAATAATCAATTGAGTGTCTGACAATGTTATCTTTATGGTAACCAACACAATAAAGACTTAGATAAGTAAGAAACCTAGAAGAATAGTTTTCCTCTGGAATAAATGTATTTCAAGAGTATTACGCCAAACAGCGGCTAATTTACTACAAAATCTCCTTATTAAATACAACACAAATAGCCCAGTAGAAGAAATTAGGAAATATATAAAAACAAATCTAAAATATAGAATGGATGAGAATGTTCAAACAAAACTAATATCAAGTAAAATTAAAAAATGTTGGTTCAATACTAAATATAAAAAAAATGCAAACAAATCAAAAAGAGAACTTGTTTAAATTTTTTTTAAAAAGTTGACAAAAAAACTTGACAGCCAAAACCTCGAAAATGAGTATATAAACAGTGTCACTTCTAAATTTAACAATAAAAACTTATGGTTCTTTATTAGATCTAAAAAATGGAACCTACAGGAATAGCCACACTAAAAGGCCCAAATAATAAAACATATAATGATAATGAGACCAAAGCTAACATCATCAACACATACTTTGCATCATTATTTTTAGCCTCAGGTGACAAGGAAATTTTAATAAATTTAAATAAATAGAAGAAATAGGTAACATTACTGTAGAAAATATAGGTATAAATATAATCCAAATGACTTAAAAATAAACAAAGCTACTGGTCCAGATGAATGGCCTGCAAGGTTATATAAAAAGAACTATACAATGAACTTCCCCCCTCCCCCCAAATTCTTGTAGTTCTTTTTCAAGCCTCTAAATCAGGGTAAAATGCCAAAGGATCGGAAATCAGTTAACGTAAGTCCCCTCTTTAAAACAGGTGATGAATCAGACCCTGGTAAATATAGACCTTATTCAGTTACTAGTATCACCTGTAAATTACTAGAACACATAATATATAGTAGAATATTTAATCACCTAGTAAAACATAACGTCCTATGCCCATATCAACACGGCTTTAGGAAAAACAGATCATGTGAAACACAATTAAGTGGTGTAATATAATGTCAAAAGGCTTTGATAATAACCTTCAAATAGCTACAATATTACTAGACTTCTCAAGATCATTTTACAAAGTTCACCACTTTAGTTTACTAAAAAAAAACTTAACTACTTTGGAATCTCAGGTCCCATACATCATTGGATCCAAGACTTTCTTTTGGTTAGAGAGCAAACTGTAATAATTGATAGATCTAAATCTGCACCAATAACGGTTAACTCAGGAGTTCCACAAGGAACTGTGTTAGGTCCCCTACTCTTAAATTTATATAAGTGATTTACCCAACAACATCTAAACACGAGCAAAAGTTAGGTTATTTGCTGATGATTGTATAATCTATAGAACAATTATATCAGAACAAGATAGCAAAATCTTACAAAAAAGACCTAGATGAATTAATAAAATGGGAAACTAGTTGGAGTATGTCTTTCAACCCAGAAAAGTGTCAACTGTTAAAAGTAACAAAGAAAAAGAAACAAATAAATTCAAAATATTGTATACCTGGAATACAACTAAACCAAACTAAAAAAACAAAATACTTAGGAGTAATAATAAATGAAAAATATTATGGAATCCCCATGTCATTGAAGTTATTAAAAAAATCAAGCAAAACCTTAGGCTTTAAAAAAAGAAACATTTAAAGATGTAATAAGAATATAAAACTAAAATGTCAACTCCCTTTGGTAAGACATGTACTAGAATATGGACACATCCACCAAAGAAAACATTGATAAACTAGAACAAATTAAAAAAAAAGATTTACCAGATTCATTACTGGAGAATATTCAAAACTGACAAGAATAACACCATTAGTTAAATCATTAAACATTAAAACACTAGAGGATAAAAAACGTGAAAAGAAGAAAACATACTTAAGGCAATTAATTCTTACTAGGTAACACAACATAAAGATAACTTTATACAACCTTCAGATAGACATAAGTATAAAAATCACCTTTCTTATTCCCTTTGCAAGAACAAACTCATACAAAGTCTCGTATTCCCGTCCGGAATTCGGGCGTGGATTGGGTTGCCTGAAGAAACCAGGAAAACCAACACTTTATCAACAATTAAAACTCTATTAAGAATGAAGGTCTAGACACAAACCATGGATAAGCGTAGAACGCAATAATCATCTGTATGGCAGGAGCTTCTGTAATACATAAGATAAGAAGATAAACATCATCTTCATTGATTGGTTGGCTTAATATAGTCTCATCATTGATTAGTTGGTTGTAAACACTCAATCTTATAATTTATTGGTAGGCTATAAAAAGACTGATCATTGATTGGTTGGTTATAAGTTATAAACACTTAATCTCATCATTGATAACACCAATATGTTAGTCTCATCACTGATTGGTTCATTATGCATGCAAAGGGAGACCACTAAAAGTTGGTAGCTGAAAATGATTGTATCACAAACTATAGAGCAAAAAAGAATGTAACACAACACTATTTCTTATTTATTCACTTGAACCGCATACATTAGTTCATTAGGATTGACCGACCGGGGTAAAGAATCTAAGTTGGTGGTCCTGGTAGGTCAGCTCACCTAGCTGGCAGGTCAGGTCACCTAGCTGGTACGTCAGGTCACCTAGCTGGTAGATCAGGTCACCTAGCTGGTAGGTCAAGTCACCTAGATGGTAGGTCAGCTCACCTAGCTGGCAGGTCAGTTCACCTAGCTGTTAGGTCAGGTCACCTAGCTGGTAGGTCAGCTCACCTAGCTGACAGATCAGGTCACCTAGCTGGTAGTTCAGGTCACCTAGCTGGTAGGTAAGGTCACTTAGCTGGTATGTAAGGTCACTTAGCTGGTAGGTAAGGTCACCTAGCTGGTAGGTAAGGTCACTTAGCTGGTAGGTAAGGTCAGTGGACATGGGCAGGCCGTGTCTTCTCGGTCCCATTGGTTTGTTTATGCACGCTGCCTGCCACTAGTCTCCTATACAGAAACTCGTCTGTTTGGCATGATACCGTCGACTTGACCTTTGAACCCAGGCAATAAACCACGACCCTTCTGATCAGGCAGGGACCAGAGGTCATTAATAATTAAAGGAGGAATTTCTTCAGCAAATAAGTTGTAGGCCCATTAGTTGGATGAGACAATGTGCAATGGGTCTGCACACACGGGCATTAGATGAGACAATGTGCAATGGGTCTGCACACACGGGCATTAGATGAGACAATGTGCAATGGGTCTGCACACACGGGCATTAGATGAGACAATGTGCAATGGGTCTGCACACACGGGCATTAGATGAGACAATGTGCAATGGGTCTGCACACACGGGCATTAGATGAGACAATGTGCAATGGGTCTGCACACACGGGCATTAGATGAGACAATGTGCAATGGGTCTGCACACACGGGCATTAGATGAGACAATGTGCAATGGGTCTGCACACACGGGCATTAGTGACATGTGGTCAATATATGTGGTCAACGAAAAATGTTGGGCGGGTGTTTGGTATAAAAGTTAAATATTTCTAATTTAGAAGGCAAAAGAGAGATCTATAAGTGAGAGCATGGGTGAACTGCATATGTTAAACCTCATAAGCACCCACCCCACGTTTTTAGTCATATTAAATGAAAGTACTTGAAGTTATACATTTACTTTACATATACATACAATAAAAGTAAAAAAAAAGATTTTTTTTAAATCAAGTTTTTATAAGTGGACTAAAAAGAAGAAAATAATTTAAAACTTATAACTTCAAGTACTTTCATTTAATATGACTAAAAATATGGGGCGGGTGCTTATGAGGTTTAACATATGCAGTTCACTCATTCTCTCACTTATAGATCTCTCTTTTGCCTTCTAAATTATAAATCTTTAACTTTTATACCAAACTCACTCATCAAACATAGCAACCAATTTGAAACAATATACATCAAAACTTAAATATTCTAGATTTAAAAACAAATTTTATGAAATTGTTATGATATATACATATAAAAATGTATTTTAAATAATCGAAGAGGTGATAGTACTGAGTACTCCAATGATCATGGACCGTTAAATAATGAGATTGAATTAATTCTCTGCTATTATAAAATGTTTCATTTGCAAACGATGACATGTCTACAAGTACCCCCACTAGCAGACGATACCATGTTGACACGTACCCTCACTAGCAGACGATAACATGTCTACAACTACCCTCACTAGTAGACGATAACATTTCTACAAGTACCCTCACAAGCAGACTATAACATTTCTACAAGTACCCTCACTAGCAGACGGTAACATTTCTACAACTACCCTCACTAGCAGACGATAACATGTCTACAAGTACCCCCACTAGCAGACGATAAAATGCCAGACGTAAACGAAATACGTTATAGCTATTACTAAACTGCACTTTAAAAAAAAAGCCACCTAAAAAAAAAGATTTAGAAAACAAGCCCTTGGATTAACAACGGCGCCAATCTGCCAGCGTGCCGTGTGTCCCGGGAGTGATCCCCCCTCATTGTACTACCAGGCAACCGCCGCCTGATTGCATTCACTGCAGTTTGTACCACCAAAAAAACGGGCCGCTACTCAAACCTTTCAAATCAATGATGTAATCTTTGTCTTGCTGGCCAATCGATACCACAATTATCGGCCCATTGATTCTAACAACATGGTTTCCGGCGTTACACATTTCTGGCCCTTGTCCAGCACCCTAATTAGTGATTACGGTATTCAGGGGCGTGCCTAATGTCGAACACACTTGGGCGATTTCGGGACACTTGTACACACGATGAGTGACCAGTGTAAGAGGTGGGAGGGGGCATTGAATATACACAAATACACACAATTAACTCCAATGTTGTTTTCAGTAAGAACAGCCCTCGTACTTTAATCGTGTTTTTACTGTCGCTTCTCATGTGAGCTTACCACGTGTTCTAGATATAGTCCACTGAAACTATACTGACCCACTGAAATTATACTGACCCACTGAAACTATACTGACCCACTGAAACTATACTGACCCACTGAAACTATACTGACTCACTGAAACTATACTGACCCACTGAAACTATACTGACCCACTGAAACTATACTGACCCACTGAAACTATACTGACCCACTGAAACTATACTGACCCACTGAAACTATACTGACCCACTGAAACTATACTGACCCACTGAAACTATACTGACCCACTGAAACTATACTGACACACTGAAACTATGCTGACCCACTGAAACTATACTGACCCACTGAAACTATACTGACCCACTGAAACTATACTGACCCACTGAAACTATACTGACCCACTGAAACTATACTGACCCACTGAAACTATACTGACCCACTGAAACTATACTGACCCACTGAAACTATACTGACCCACTGAAACTATACTGACCCACTGAAACTATACTGACCCACTGAAACTATACTGACCCACTGAAACTATACTGACCCACTGAAACTATACTGACACAATGAAACTATACTGACCCACTGAAACTATACTGACCCACTGAAACTATACTGACCCACTGAAACTATACTGACCCACTGAAACTATACTGACACACTGAAACTATACTGACCCACTGAAACTATACTGACACACTGAAACTATACTGACCCACTGAAACTATACTGACCCACTGAAACTATACTGACCCACTGAAACTATACTGACCCACTGAAACTATACTGACCCACTGAAACTATACTGACCCACTGAAACTATACTGACACACTGAAACTATACTGACCCACTGAAACTATACTGACCCACTGAAACTATACTGACCCACTGAAACTATACTGACCCACTGAAACTATACTGACCCACTGAAACTATACTGACCCACTGAAACTATACCGACACACTGAAACTTTACTTAATTTAATTTTTAAAACATTCAACTTTCCACTTATATACCTTATCATTCAAATATAATTTGAACATTGGTTTTGTTTATTTTTGTATGAACAAGAACGAAAAACCCTTGTTCACAAAGTAATATTGTTAGAAAAGTCAGTGACATTGTGGCTAGTCATTAGGCAAGCCGTTATAATTCTTGTTGTCTTTGAAAATTAGATGTCACGCCAAAATTGTGTGTTTACGCCTTATGAGTGAAAAATTTGTTAAGCTAAATACCGAGTCTCTATGAACCACAATTTTGGTCTCAGAGAGACGATCGGTTACGCCTAAATACCGAGACATTATACTCACAAACGTTTTGTTTTTTCTATCAGATGCAGCTTTGACTTTTATGAAAATATGATACATAAAACACATATATTATATTTCTTCTTTCACCACTTTTTAGGTTATACACTACATATACAATTTTTTTGTCCGACATCAGCTCGAAAATACATTTAGAAATGCTTAAATATCGCGAAATAACTGTTTTCTTTGTCACATCATTAACTCGAAAGCTTGCCTTCAAAGCATAAAAAATACAATAAAAGTTATGAAAGCCTCATAGAACTCAACATTTATTAATGCAATAAATTATAATCCCAAGTAGATAAATATAAGTATGAATAGTTGAAGCTATCGAGTTTCCCGAATAAACCGACAAGTCATAAGAAGAGGAGTGTTAGTTATTAGATTAAGACAATGCGAGACTTTTCTTGAGAGACATCCACGGGCGACCACTCTCGACACCTCATTCTCTGGTAAGTTAAGCCAAATAATTCAATCAACGCTGGACGCTTTTCTCGGAAAATTCTCTACGTTGTACCTCTTCTTTTGCGTTTTGGCTTTATTTTTGTGGTGGGGGTGGGGGGGAGATGTTGTATGATGCGAGGGGTTGTCTGCTCGTGTTTTGCTTTAAACGTTTGACTTGGAAATTTAGGGCAAAAGTAATACAATAAACCCTGCCTCCACCACCCTGGGCTATAGGTGTAGAAACGCCCCTGTTGATACATTCTAATATCTCATTACCAACCCTGGGCTATAGGTGTAGAAACGCCCCTGTTGATACATTCTAATATCTCATTACCAACCCTGGGCTATAGGTGTAGAAACGCCCCTGTTGATACATTCTAATATCTCATTACCAACCCTGGGCTATAGGTGTAGAAACGCCCCTGTTGATACATTCTAATATCTCATTACCAACCCTGGGCTGTAGGTGTAGAAACGCCTCTGTTGCTACATTCTAATATCTCATTACCAACCCTGGGCTGTAGGTGTAGAAACGCCCCTGTTGAGACATTATAAAATATCATTTGCTGACCCTGGAGCACGGAAGTAGAGAATCGTTGACCAGTCGAGCCAGATGGGCTCACAAATCTCAATATTGACCACACACACAAACCACTTGACCAATGGTCAGCTGTGAACTAAAATGCCCGAGTCCGAGTCTGAAACCAGTTCACAGTCTGAGTTCACAGGCGGATAAATTCAAGCAATTATTTTTTATTACAAATATTTTCAAGGCCAATAATTTTCCTTGATTGTCAATTTTTGTCCAAAAAATATTATTTGCAAGAAAATATTAAAAAAAATAAAAAAAAATAAAAAAAATTAAAAAATAAATACATAACTAATTTTTCTTTATAAATTAAAAAAAAATCCCAACGTAATTTCTGATCTTGTCTTCTCATGATTTGAGAAGCTCCAGCCATCCAACCCAGCCTTTATCATACCCAGCCCTTGAGTCATACAAATCACGGACCAATATCAGTCTGGGGCCCCAAATGTGTTTGTTGTTTATATGTCATCTGTGGTGGGGGAGGGGCGATAAACTGGATTCCGATCAGGAAGTGTCCAGGAATTCATGGAGATAAATGACGGATTAATTATTGACTATTCCCGAAATCTGTCGGTCGTCGGTAAGAAAGTGGCAGGAGATGGGTAACTCTCGTCTGGCTGCGAGCTGCTCGTAAGAAAATTAAGCGACTGCTGAAGGTGGGGGACCGTCTGGGGGTAATTTAAAAAAAAAGAATGTTTTTTGAGTTACTCCATCCTTGCAGCTGTCCCACAGGGTAGTCGCAAGGATTTGGTGTTTTAATTATAGAATGGTCATCCGATTGCCTCTTTGTTTAATTCTTGTTTTCTGTTTTTTGTTCCAGGAATGCACGGAACGCTTATTGGGGGATTTACAGGTGCATCGAGATTTTGAGCTGAAGATGATTTTTTTTTGTTCTGGGGAGATTTTGTGAAATGACTTTAACCAACAAGACGAATGGAAATCTAGCAACCAAGTGACAACGTATTTTAAAACCCGGAAAGAAAGGAAAACCTCTATAAAATCCTGGCAACCAAGGGCGACTTCTCTAAAAACCTGGTAAATAACAGGCAACTTCTTTTTGGATTAAGTTTCAAGGGGAGGTAATAAATCAGGCAAGATGAGTTATTGAACCTGCAATAGTTAAACTGCCGCTGTTTTCCCGCTGTATATGAAAATGTACGCCCGCCATTGATCATAGGAGCGTGGGTACAAGAGTATGCGGGGGAAAATGTTTCCAACATAAACAAAAAGCCATTCAAAGTTTTTCTTGAACATTGAATCAAAATGTTGTCGCGTTTAAAACGATTACTCTTCTTGACCGGACCCAACTGGTCAGCAAGCACGTGGACAATGCTGACCGTCGTCATCGTGTCCTCCATGCTGTATCGGGACGTCCTCTCCCTGTCCTCCAAGTCCCCGACTGTCGAGACGACCAAGTCGGAGACGTGCGAGTATGACATTGACCTGACGAAGAACACCATCAAGATCACGTGCGAGGGCTCACCCTCCCTCGTCAACGTCTACGCCGAGAAGGCCCTCGTCCAGGGCGAGGAGAAGCCCGAGAGCCCTAAAGACGGGGAGGACTACAAGAGACACGTGATGGGGGAGCTGAACTCGCCCACCACCAGGACCACCAGGGGTCCGACACCGAAGACCGCGGGCACACATTCCAGGTCGACCACTGGCTACCCGACCGTTCACAGACCACTTCAAGAAGCTCAGTCTAAAGGGACCGATTACCTCGGCCAGGTGGTTTTAAACGCCACCCAGAAACTTGAGAATGCCAAAAGAAATTTTTCCATCTACGCAGACTCTATCAGGAACATCTCCGGGTCAGCTGGCCGAGGGGGATATGAACCTGCGACAGGACATGGAGAACTTGAGGAGGACTAGCAACTCGGCCACCGGTGAGTGTAACATAGGTATTTACCTTTTACATACCATTTACCTCTTAGACAGCATAGGTATTTAACTTTTAGATAACAAAGGAATTTAACTTTTAGATAACAAAGGTATTTAACTTTTAGATAACAAAGGTATTTAACTTTTAGATAACAAAGGTATTTAACTTTTAGATAACAAAGGTATTTAACTTTTAGATAACAAAGGTATTTAACTTTGAGATAACAAAGGTATTTAACTTTTAGATAACAAAGGTATTTAACTTTTAGATAACAAAGGTATTTAACTTTTAGATAACAAAGGTATTTAACTTTTAGATAACAAAGGTATTTAACTTTTAGATAACAAAGGTATATAACTTTTACATAACAAAGTGTTTACCTTCTGCATAACATATAAATCTACCGTTTACGTGACATAATTCAACAACTGAAATACATATTATAATTAAAAACAACAGATTATTTATCCGTAATTATCACCTACCAAATGGGTCGTACGATTATGTAATTGATTCACTTATATAGAAATTAATATTTAAATTATATATGTAAGTTTTTTTAAATTAGGAGTTCGTGTCAAATTTGAAAGTTAAATTGTTCAGCAACAACATTACAGTGCTTTAAATCTAATCACTAAATGTGAATTTAGTTGGTTTTTAAATCCATATTTGAGTTGTGGAATAAATGTGCCCAATGTAAGACCCACCACGACTTTAATCCTTCTATGTTAAAAGTATTTGACGAAACAAGACAGAGCGCTGACATCATCTAATTTTAAAAAAAAATTGAATCATTTACTGAACTTCGTGTCGACGATCAAACATGAGTTACACGCTTTTATGTGCAGTAGATAGGTTCACCGATTTCACAGAAAATTTTTATTTCTTCTTTTTAGTGCACTTTCTATATGTAAATAAAAGCGTATCCCTTTAAAAAAAAAGATTTATGTACATTATTTTATTAAAGTTATAATAATTGTATCCCTCTAGGGCGAATTGAGGCATGGTTCATTGACGCGAATGATAATATTTTATATAGACAAAAACTAAAAACTAAAAGTGCATTAATTTAATTACGGTACATTCGATCGATCTAAAATTTTGATATAATGCATTGTCATCCACGATCTATATGTGGTAAAATTTTGAGATCTCTAGGACCATCAAAAGTGGTTTAATTTTACGTTACAAGATTTGAAGGAAGGATGGATGGATGGATGGATACAACATACAAACAGTGTGACTTAAATAAAAGCGTGTTATAATAATGACCTATTCCAATAATTGTGTAATGTACACAACGCCGTGTCAGGGTGGTGTGACACTCATGTGGCATGTGGAAGGCAGGGCGTTGGCAATGACCCCCTCGACGCTACCCGGGGTGCATTACACCCCCAGCGTGGTGTCGTGAGCCGACTGACGCCATGCATTGAACCTGTCGATAGTCTAGAAAACTAGACCAGGCCGTGCCGTTGTAAAAAATAGTTGTCAGTCGATCTGCAGTACTAACAATGGCAGAAACATGGTAGGGACCGTAATTAATAGAAGCCGCCTATATATGAGATGTGGACTGGGTAAGAGGCAGTCTGAGGCCATGGTTCTTGATAAGGACTCCGAGGAACTGCTCTTAAGCAACCGTTTCGTCCCAGTTACTTAGCGAACAAGTCGTACTGACTGCAGAAATCCATTTAGAGCGCTTTTCAAGTTAAACCCCGGGGCAGGGGAGAAGTTTTAAAGGGCGTAAATACCTGGAGGCTCATTTAAAGATAGCGCTGTAGAATGTTGAGGTAGATTTCCATTTGAATGGGACGCCTGTGCGTGACCACTTAACGGACCAAGTGCTTTGGATTGAGATTACCCTCACCCGTTTGTTAGGAGGTGAAGAAATGGTTAAGGTCCGTCCCAAGAGAACGCGTTCTCAGCGTGCCGCCTCGCGGCCTGGTAAAATGGTAACATCAGTCTGCAAAGTGAGGGACGGTCCTTTAGGGGGTATAAGAGTTATAAGCCTATTTTTGTGGCCCACTTGACCACAAACAGTTAAAGTGAAGAGGATTGTGTACAGAGGTAAATGGGGCACACCCCCGAGCTTATAAAAAACCCAGTGATTTCTTTAAGAGGTAAGTGTGTGCGACGTTAGCTATCTGTAGATAGAATGTTTATTACGGCACTGCATACATATTTTTGTTGTTATCTATAGCCCTAGTGGTCACTAGGGCCTATATCCCGGGCTTGAGAAGTCGATTTAAGTCCACCTTTGATTCTTATATTAATGTTGTCGTCGTAAGTACCGCTGTCGATATCGTTGTTTAGCCCCCCCCCCAACACATACATACGCACGCATATAAAAAAATTCTCATCTATGAGATTTCTCGATCAGTTATTTCAGATCGGTTCTTATGTAAGTAACCGACAAACTAATAAAGACGGTTTTTTATAACCATTTCGCTTGGCCGATAGACTTTGGGTCCGGCCGTTAGTCACTTGGTCGGGGCCTATTGGACCGTAATGTTTGGTGTGTGAGGGGTTCATGTTCTTTGGTGTCCATGAAGAAATTTCGGACTGTTAGGGAAACTCTATAAGTCTGTCTCCTGACCTCGCGCGACACACCCCCAAAATAAACCCTGGCCATTTCTCTGGCCGAAATAATTAGAAATGACCAACGCTATCGACTACTAGTGAGTATTCGACTAGGTATAAATATTCTAATAATTCCAGAGACATACTACACAGTTAATATATGGAGCATCTTATTATTTTAAAACAGCCGATTTCTTAAGCAACAGACAACAACCCAATACTGTAACGATGAAATGAAAATTTTATCGCAAAAATATGGCACACATTTTCCTAGTTAAACTTTTCTAGGTATACATTTTGCAGACGACACCTAGTAAACACATGAAGCAAAATGCAACTTTAACACTTGTTTTTCAGGAATCTACAAATCTGGAATCAGAAATGGAACGAAAATGGTTAAATATTATTGGTAAAAAGAAATGTAGAGGTTAACAAATTGTGTTGTAGATGTATAAGGAACACGCGCGAACTCTTTGTGTTTTAAAAATGATCACCATTTAGTTCTGAGGCTATTGGAAGTTATGAGCACAATCTCCTGAATTCTAACAATTGACGGTGAAAAAAGTAGAGTAGAATCAACATTATATTTTAGTTTTCAGCTCCACATATTGCTAATCGTATTTATTTAGACATCATCGTATAAGCACCTGTTGTTGATTGCGCTGTAAGCACTGGACTAGGACTCAACAGCAGTTGTTGTAATGAAAGGGCCTTAGTTAAACAAACATTATATCTTCTTGTATGTTAGAGACGCTACCTCTGAACAGAAGATTATTGCGTCCTAAGCTTATCCATTTGATGTGTGCTTGAGTATCTGTGTCAGTGTTTACGAGTGTGCGTGCGAGTATGTTTGTGAATGCGACTTCACAACACACCAGGGACTGACCAACTGAAGTCTCCGGTAAACGTGATGTGAATGTTGTGGTCGTTGACCCCAGGGGAAACAGAGAAAAACTTGTGGAAACTCTAAGAACTCCCCCCCCCCAAATCATCCCCGAACCTATTGACATTCACATTGCCAGATCACGAGCGGTTCCTTTGCGTATGTCCGGCCCGGTAGCCAGTCCGTAGCCCCAGGGCTGCCCTGCCCATCGGTACAAGACTCATCTCCATACAAACAAGTGCTGGTAGAATGGGAACGGCGAGACACAGTCTAGTTTGTTCGTCCCACCCGAGGCGGCAACGAGAGACAGAGACCATTCATCTGAATCTGACGTCTCACTTAACACGAGCCAAAATCATTTATATCATTATACCTCACAACATACCACACGCACCCCATAACCAGAACATACCACCCGCACCCCATAACCAGAACATACCACCCGCACCCGATAACCAGAACATACCACCCGCACCCCATAACCAGAACATACCACCCGCACCCCATAACCAGAAACGTTTGCTCAGGGAACGGTATTAAGAGCGCCTGCGGAAATTTCTTTTTGAATGAAGAGAAAACATATTTTTTGTTGCAGTTTCTGGGTAAACGAACTAATTTCTTTAAATTTAAAGAAAAATACTTGCACTGTAATTGAACGAACACCAACCATGAAATATGATAGCAGGAACTTTCTCAGGTAAACAGTTTGTTTGATGTAGCTTTTAAACTTACAACTGCCTGGCCCTAACTGAGACGTTTGGAGAATGGTTCATTTTATTTTCCTTGACCTCTTCTTGACTCCATTTAATTGTCCTCGACTTCTCCGTGACCCTACTAAAATTCAACCCCTGATGCATTTTCAATGCTAGAACTTGACTCCACCAGAACATGCCCATACACATCCTCCGTCCTCCGGTCTGGCACTCGGGCGTGGAATGGTTTGCCCGAACAAGCCAAGAAAACCAACACTCTAGCAAAATTATTTTTAAAGAAAAAAAAATGCAAGGCTACACACAAACATAAGATTTTGTAAAGAAGTATCGTCTGTCGTGTATGATTTAATTTATTGCGTTCACAGACCATGCCGGACTGTTAGCAAGTGACGGTGTTCACAGGCCGTCTTTGGCCCAGGAAAAAATCCCTGCCCTCAAGATTCGAACCCGTCACCATCGGTACGCCAGCCAAGCACGCAAGCCGCTCGGCCACCGTGTCCCTTAGAGGCACCATCGCAGACTGTCCGGTACTGTGCTGCCCTTTGGGAGTCGATGAACGTCAGGCCGGTCCACATTGACAGGGCATAGAGCTTCAATAGTTTGTTCAAGACATCCCATCCTTAAGCTGATGCAGTGAAGTCGGAACACATTTTGTCACAAGCACCGCATTATCTAATAAAAGATTGGCTTTCATATCTCTATGGATTCTATACATTGGTGCCAATTATAATTTCTAGACATTGGTGTCAATTATAATTTCTAGACTTTGGTGTCAATTATAATTTCTAGACTTTGGTGTCAATTATAATTTCTAGACATTGGTGTCAATTATAATTTCTAGACATTGGTGTCAATTATAATTTCTAGACATTGATGTCAATTATAATTTCTAGACTTTGGTGTCAATTATAATTTCTAGACATTGGTGTCAATTATAATTTCTAGACATTGGTGTCAATTATAATTTCTAGACATTGGTGTCAATTATAATTTCTAGACATTGGTGTCAATTATAATTTCTAGACATTGGTGTCAATTATAATTTCTAGACATTGGTGTCAATTATAATTTCTAGACATTGATGTCAATTATAATTTCTAGACATTGGTGTCAATTATAATTTCTAGACATTGGTGTCAATTATAATTTCTAGACATTGGTGTCAATTATAATTTCTAGACATTGGTGTCAATTATAATTTCTAGACATTGGTGTCAATTATAATTTCTAGACATTGGTGTCAATTATAATTTCTAGACATTGGTGTCAATTTTTTCTAGCAAATGGTTCCACTTATTTATAGACAGAGGTGTAAATTAATTATAGACAGAGGTGTCACTTATTTCTAGACATTTGTGTGTCTTATTTTTAGACATTGGAGTTGCTTATGTCTAGAAATTGGTTTCATCTGTTCCTAGACATTTCGATCACAGCTTTTAGACATTTATTACACTTTTACGATTTAATTCTTTAGCCAAACAACTGCCGAACCACGCCACATTACTACAAAACCATGCCACACAATTACCCAAACCATTCCACACCAATGATCAACTATACCAAATCCCTTGCAAACCACGCAACACAATCACTAAACCATGCGCTCACACCCCTTCCCGTCCCTATAACACACAAAAAACAAAACAAACAAACAAACAAACAAACCCAGAAAACCAACAACATAGGTCCCAAATGCTGTAAGTTACTTACATCCAGACAACATCCACTTACACCACGCTCCCTATGATAACCACACAAGACAACAACTGAATCTCCCCGCCCCCCAGCCCCCTACATCACCATCTATCACAATTTATCCCCTCCAGCAATCACCAGCAAACAGCCGTTATCAACACTCCAAATCTCCATTCATCATTTTTATCCGTCTGCCCATCGGAGCCTGTTGGCCTATTTCACCTGAACAAACCCTTGACTCCCGCTGACTCGCATGTGATTCACATGACGCCATGAGCCCTACACCGAATCCAAATCATAGTATATTTTTTTTTATTGTTTACTTCGTTTCTATTGAAGTTATCACGTGATCAAGCTCAGTAATAAAAACACGTGACATCACTGCTGATTTATTTCCCTTAGAAAAAAAAAGCAACGCAACATCAATTCATTAAAGTAAAAAGTAATTAAGTAATAAATGAAACAGCTAATAAAGCAATGAAATAAAGATAAAACAAGGTATCTCACACTGTCACCCGCCAATAATTCACAGTTAGTGCAACACAAACCCTAGTCTCTGCTCTTGTTCTCTACTTCAACTATTGCAACTCTTTTCAATCAGGTTCACTAAATAACTCATCATAGATTTCAAACAGTTCACAATTCAGCTGCCAGGCTTATAGTTATGAACGCAGAAAACAAACACTACAATGTTTCCCTAAAACTTTATTCACTGCTGTCCTCAATGTACAGGCTAGCATTTATTACAACCTTTTCTCCGATTCCTAACCTTCCTTATTATCGAACTTCCCAATATCTACTCAAGCTCTCACTAGCTTCGCTCCTCTTCAGACACATCTATTTTGTTGTTGTTCCAAAGACATGGATTATAAACTTCGGCGATCGGTCTTTCTCTTTTTTTGTGTGTGCCCCGAAACCATTGGGTTTTCACCAATTGCACATTCTTAACATTTCTACTATTCAGGCCTTCAAAAATACTCTAAAAAACATCTTTTCAAACTTTACTTTCCACTTACTCTTCTTAATTTATATAATTGATTTAACCAACAGTATCTCACTAGAAAAAGTTAAACATTTGCCGATGATTATATAATATATAGAGCAATTAAGTCAGAAATCTTATTTTAAAAAATTAAGATGGATTACAAAAATAATCACAATAATGATAATAATAAACTGATAATTTTTATAGCGCTGTACCCCAGCAAGGAGTCGTTCTCACAGCGCTTTACATGGAGATAATAACATACATATAATAATTTAAATAACATTCTTATCATAATAACCACATAAACAACAGTACAATACACATAAGCTACGTTAATCATTGAAAAAGGAAAGTTGTTTCTTTAATTTTGAAAGTAAATTTTGAAAAGATGCGTCTTGAGTGCAGTCTTGAAAGGACTAGGTAGATGAAAAATTGGAAAGTAATCTGAGAATGTCTGTCAAACCAGAAAAGTGTCAACTGTTAAGATGATCAAAGAAACCAATAAATGAAACCAATAAATGAAACCAATAAATGAAACCAATAAATGAAACCAATAAATGAAACCAATAAATGAAACCAATAAATGAAACCAATAAATGAAACCAATAAATGAAACCAATAAATGAAACCAATAAATGAAACCAATAAATGAAACCAATAAATGAAACCAATAAATGAAACCAATAAATGAAACCAATAAATGAAACCAATAAATGAAACCAATAAATGAAACCAATAAATGAAACCAATAAATGAAACCAATAAATGAAACCAATAAATGAAACCAATAAATGAAACCAATAAATGAAACCAATAAATGAAACCAATAAATGAAACCAATAAATGAAACCAATAAATGAAACCAATAAATGAAACCAATAAATGAAACCAATAAATGAAACCAATAAATGAAACCAATAAATGAAACCAATAAATGAAACCAATAAATGAAACCAATAAATGAAACTTATTCATTTGTGGAATACAACTAAACCCAACTGAAGATGTAAAGAATTAAGAAGTAATAATAAATGTTAAACGGTCATGGGCCTCGGTGGTCTAGCGGTCGCGCGCTGGACTGCCGTACCGAGACAGAAGTCACGGGTTTTATTCTCGGTGCTGGCAAGGCCCCGGGGCATTGTGCTAGCCACACAATCCCTTTGCTCGTTAGTGGTGGCTAAATAAAACTTGTGAACGCTACTTCACTTGTCCCCATAGTCCGTCATGTATTGGAAAGGGGATTATTATTATTAATATTAATATTATAATATTATTTTACTACTTACGTGATAAGAACGAACAACTAATAAGCTATATTACATTGGTCAGACTTATACAACAAACATGTATATTCTGTTTAAAACCCATGTTAAAAAATAAACAACAACACAAAACGAAAAAAATATAGATACATTTTTAATATTAAAAAAAAATAAATACAAAAGAGCAAGACCTCTAAATTTCATTACTGGTGTATATTCGCAACTTACAAGAACAAAAAACACCATGAGTTAAATCACTAGATCTTGAGATACTAGAAGTTGAAAGAACAAAGTAGAAGAAACATTTACAACAATTAATTATAACTTGAAAATACAACTCAACAACAAGCAAATAAACCAAAAAGATAGCCATGTAGATAAAAACACTTTTCTTACTTCGTTTGGATTAACGAACATGATAATTATCGTATTTCCTGTCTGAGTTTCGGGCATGGTATGGGTTGCCTGAATAAGCCAGGAAATCCATCACTTAATCAACATTCAAAACTAAGACACGTGCAAGATTAGACACAAACCATGTATAAGCGTAAGACGCAATAATGCTCGTTATAAAACGATCCTCTGTAATGGATAAGATAAGTAAACGTAGCTTATCTGCACCATATACCAACAATGTCATTGTGAAAAGGGAAGTGCGTTCAATGACAACTTTAAAAAGGTAGCGCGCTGGATTGCCGAACCGAGTCTGAAGAGAGGCACGGGTTTTATTCTCGGTGCTGGCAAGGCCCCCGGGGCATCGTGCTAGCCACACAATCCTTGCTCGTTAGGGGTGGCTAAATGAAACTTGTGAACGCTATTTCACTTGCCCCATAGTCCGCCATAGACTGGAAAGGGGGTTATTATTATAAATCAATAACATTTCGGACATTACAACATAACCAGTCGGGCATACAACAAAAAACAGTGTTCCATTACAATATAACCAGTGGGACGTAACAACATAACTAGTGACCAGTATTACATAACAACATAACCAGTGAACCAGTATTACATAACAACATAACTAGTGAACCAGTATTACATAACAACATAACTAGTGAACCAGTATTACATAACAACATAACTAGTGAACCAGTATTACATAACAACATAACTAGTGAACCAGTATTACATAACAACATAACCAGTGAACCAGTATTACATAACAACATAACTAGTGAACCAGTATTACATAACAACATAACCAGTGAACCAGTATTACATAACAACATAACTAGTGAACCAGTATTACATAACAACATAACTAGTGAACCAGTATTACATAACAACATAACTAGTGAACCAGTATTACATAACAACATAACTAGTGAACCAGTATTACATAACAACATAACCAGTGAACCAGTATTACATAACAACATAACCAGTGAACCAGTATTACATAACAACATAACCAGTGAACCAGTATTACATAACAACATAACTAGTGAACCAGTATTACATAACAACATAACCAGTGAACCAGTATTACATAACAACATAACAGTGAACCAGTATTACATAACAACATAACTAGTGAACCAGTATTACATAACAACATAACTAGTGAACCAGTATTACATAACAACATAACCAGTGAACCAGTATTACATAACAACATAACCAGTGAACCAGTATTACATAACAACATAACCAGTGAACCAGCATTACACAACAGCATAACCAGTGAACCAGTATTACATACCAACATAACCAGTGAACCAGTATTACATAACAACATAACCAGTGAACCAGTATTACATAACAAAATAACCAGTGAACCAGTATTACACAACAGCATAACCAGTGAACCAGTATTACATACCAACATAACCAGTGAACCAGTATTACATAACAACATAACCAGTGAACCAGTATTACATAACAAAATAACCAGTGAACCAGTATTACATAACAACATAACCAGTGAACCAGTTTTACATAACAACATAACCAATCAACACTATTTATTTCTTAACGAGAAAACAAATTCTTCAAAATTATTAATAAGAAAAACCCGTAAAAAACCAAGTTTTTGACTATAAATCCTTTATGTACGAGAAGTAATTAAAAGAATGTTCATTATAATACGCAGCGCCAGACCATCCAGAAATACAAAATTGCAGTTGTGTCGTAAAACATGTTTAATGTAATGCGCACCGATCAGGAATATGTATATAATAAGAGTTGTCAATAAAATACGCACCTTATTGCGCGACAGAAAGGTTGTTCAATATAATACGCACCGCGACGCTCTATCTCAAAAAATAGCATGATACATAGGAATAAATAAAATAATCTAAAAAATCAATAATTTAATTACGGTACATGCGATCGATCTGAAATTTTGATACATTGTTTTTATCATCGGTACGAAACTGCCTGCAAAATTTCAGCTCGCTATCTTGCGAGCAAGTGGGTTAAAAATTGATCAAAAGTTTTGGCGACAAGGTCGGTCGGTCGGCCGCAGACACCACGAGTTAATATAAAGGATTTAAAATAACAACCCGTAAAAAACCAAGTTTTTGACTATAAATCCTTTACGTATGAGACGTAACTAAAAGAATGTTCATTATAACACGCAGCGCAAGACCATCCAAAAATACAAAATTGCAGTTGTGTCGTAAAACATGTTTAATATAATGCGCACCGATCAGGAATAGGTTTATAAAAAGTGTTGTCAGTAAAATACGCACCTTATTGCGCGACAGAAAGGTTGTTCAATATAATACGCACCGCGACGCTCTATCTCAAAAAATAGCATGATACATAGGAATAAATAAAATAATCTAAAAAATCAATAATTTAATTACGGTACATGCGATCGATCTGAAATTTTGATACATTGTTTTTATCATCGGTACGAAACTGCCTGCAAAATTTCAGCTCGCTATCTTGCGAGCAAGTGGGTTAAAAATTGATCAAAAGTTTTGGCGACAAGGTCGGTCGGTCGGCCGCAGACACCACGAGTTAATATAAAGGATTTAAAATAACAACCCGTAAAAAACCAAGTTTTTGACTATAAATCCTTTACGTATGAGACGTAACTAAAAGAATGTTCCTTATAACACGCAGCGCAAGACCATCCAAAAATACAAAATTGCAGTTTTGTCGTAAAACATGTTTAATATAATGCGCACCGATCAGGAATAGGTTTATAAAAAGTGTTGTCAGTAAAATACGCACCTTATTGCGCGACAGAAAGGTTGTTCAATATAATACGCACCGCGACGCTCTATCTCAAAAAATAGCATGATACATAGGAATAAATAAAATAATCTAAAAAATCAATAATTTAATTACGGTACATGCGATCGATCTGAAATTTTGATACATTGTTTTTATCATCGGTACGAAACTGCCTGCAAAATTTCAGCTCGCTATCTTGCGAGCAAGTGGGTTAAAAATCGATCAAAAATTTTGGCGACAAGCAAGCAAGCAAGCAAGGTCGGCCGCAGACACCACGAGTTAATATAAAGGATTTAATAAAAACAACCCGTAAAAAACCAAGTTTTTGACTATAAATCCTTTATGTACGAGAAGTAATTAAAAGAATGTTCATTATAATACGCAGCGCCAGACCATCCAGAAATACAAAATTGCAGTTGTGTCGTAAAACGTGTTTAATATAATGCGCACCGATCAGGAATATGTTTATAAAAAGAGCTGTCAATAAAATACGCACCTTATTGCGCGACAGAAAGGTTGTTCAATATAATACGCACCGCGACGCTCTATCTCAAAAAATAGCATGATACATAGGAATAAATAAAATAATCTAAAAAATCAATAATTTAATTACGGTACATGCGATCGATCTGAAATTTTGATACATTGTTTTTATCATTGGTACGAAACTGCCTGCAAAATTTCAGCTCGCTATCTTGCGAGCAAGTGGGTTAAAAATCGATCAAAAGTTTTGGCGACAAGCAAGCAAGCAAGCAAGGTCCGCCGCAGACACCACGAGTTAATATAAAGGATTTAAAAATAACAAAATGTTATTCTGTGAATACCACCCACGCGTAACACGTCCGTGAAATATGATCAAAAACATTTCATTAGATTTTTAAAGTCAATAACATCGCCCATAATTCTCATAAAGTCCAAGAACATATTATGAGTGATTGCCCCTGAAGGAAAGGTCCTGTAGTGTAGACGGCTCTGTTTCCTGACGGTCACTAAACCCTTGTGGTGGAGGTGCTTGTGTGTGTGTGGGGGGGGGGCTGGGGGTGTGGGGGTGAGGGTGGGAGTGAGGGAAAGATTGAGGGAAAGAGAAGAGAGAGGAGAGAGAGAGAAAGAGAGAGAGAGCGGTGGGTGGAGGAAGGTAGTAGCGTTTACTCGTCTTTTATGCCATTACAAAAATCTTTGTTCATATTGGCACTGAGATGTGTGGCATGAAATATGACGGGGGGGAGGGGGAGGGGAGGGTTGGGGGGACGGCCAGAAGTCGGTGAGGTAAGGCAGACGCCAGTTATGTGCGGTGAGGACCGGTAACGGTGTTTATATTTCCGGGTGAGCAGGTTCTATTGATGTCCAGGTCGGTAGTCGGCCCTCCGTTTGTTGGGGGAGGGGGGGGGGCTGGGATCGATGGGAGGGGGTCAGGAAGGAGGGAATGTTGATTCGGTGTGAAAGTCATTCAATATGAAGAGAGATCATGGGGAAAGGGGCGGGGGGGGGGTGTCAATTACGAGAAGGAAGAAATAGAGTCGATCAATGGGGTAATATTTGAGGCATGGTTACAGACAGACAGGCACATACACATATATATATATAGATAAAGTCGAGGCATGGCTACAGACAGCATATAAACATACTTATACAGATAGAGAGGAGGAATGTATACAGAGAGAGAGAGAGAGAGAGAGAGAGATAGATAGAGAGAGAGAGACATATACAAACACATATACAGATAGAGAGGAGGCATGATACAGACAACACATACACACATATTTAGATAGAGAGGAGGCATGGATACAGACACATAAACACATATTTAGATAGAGAGGAGGCATGGATACAGACAGACACATACACACATATTTAGATAGAGAGGAGGCATGGATACAGACAGACACATACACACATATTTAGATAGAGAGGAGGCATGGATACAGACAGACACATACACACATATTTAGATAGAGAGGAGGCATGGATACAGACAGACACATACACACATATTTAGATAGAGAGGAGGCATGGATACAGACAGACACATACACATATTTAGATAGAGAGGAGGCGTGGATACAGACAGACAAGCACATACACACACTCGTATACAACTATAGAGGAGGGAGTAGATGTATCACTGACAGTGCTAAATATGATGTTCTGGCTGTGTGAGTGCATTAGGCATCCTTTAATAGCTACAACTGTTACACGGCTATTGAGAGGTCTTTCCCTAAACTTTTCACCCGTCTGACGGTAGACATTTTCAGGGAACAACGCGTTAATATCATGTATACCATATTCATGGTTGACAATGTATTTTCCTTACCCATCATTAGTAATTATGCCCATAAATAATTCAGGATCATTTCGTCAAAGGTGCTGGAACAAAGTAGTGCCCAAGTAAACGACCTAACAAAATATTTGCAAAGTAAACGACCTAACAAAATATTGGCAAAGTAAACGACCTTTCAAAATATTGGCAAAGTAAACGACCTAGAGTCATAAGTAAAGCTCTGACAAATCAAAACGTTACGCGAATGAAGTATGTTCAAATCGTCTGTTACAAGGTGTCTCTATCTCGGGTACTGTCCCCTGTTTATGCTACGTCACAAGGTGAAGCATACACCCCAACCACGTCAAAAACGTGATCACTCTCAGAAATATTATTCCCCCGCGCTTAGGCCCCCCCCCCATTTTTAACAATCCCCGGGTTGAACATTTCATGTATTAACCACGTTTTCACCACGTTTTTACCACGTTTTTATTAACTCGCTTTCGTTCGTGTGGCATTGTTTGTTCGTTGGTTTGTCCAAGATTTTTTCAAATCTGCCAACGTAAAATTGAACCACTTCTGATGGTCCCTAGAGATCTGAAAATTTTACCACAGATAGATCTTGGATGACAATGCATTGTATCAAAATTTCAGATCGATCGAATGTACCGTTATTAAATTATTGAACTTTTAGTTTATCTATAGTCTATATAAAAGCATCTGTACCGTCGGCTTTTGTTGACATCCGTGAGTTCACCCCGTGACCACATCACAATGTTTTTAAAACGTTGGGCGGGCGCTTGTGAGGTGTTTGGTAAAATAAATAGAGGTAAAAAAATATTGTTAAAAACCAGGTTTGTTATAAGTGGACTAAAAAGAATAAAATAAATAGAAGTAAAAAAAGATTTTTAAAAACCACGTTTTTATAAGCGGACTAAAAAGAAGAAAATAATTTAAAACTTATTAGTTTAAGTACTTCGATTTAATATGACTAAAAACGTGGGGCGGGTGTTTGGTATAAAAATTAAAGATTTCTAATTTAGAAGGCAAAAGAGAGATCTATAAGTGAGAGAATTAGTGAACCGCATATGTTAAACCTCATAAGCGCCCGCCCCACGTTTTTAGTCATATTAAATCGAAGTACTTGAACTTATAAGTTTTAATTTATTTTCTTCTTTTTAGTCCGCTTATCAAAACACTGTTTTTAAAAATCTTTTTTTACTTCTATTTATTGTATCATCTTGTTGGTAAAAATTTGGTATGGAGATTAAAAAAAATAAAAATTTGTCTGTGAAGAGATCTTTGTACCTTTGTAAGCATGTTAAAATTAAAAGATGCAGCATAATTTAAATGAACATGAAATTTATTAAAAATAATAAATTACCGTATCATGTTAACATATTAAATATTATCTAAAAGTTCACTCCTTGAAATTAAGTTTTTTTAAAGAAAGTTTTTTTGTACACAGCTGAACTTTATGTTTAACTTGTGTGAAACGTTGAAAGTTTTGGTGTGTCTGTGGAGGGGGGGGGATTAGGTGATGTTAACGTCTGCGAAATGTTTACTTTAAAATGAAACAAGATAAACTTACATTCTTGGAGTTTGTGATGTTGATTTTAAATAATACATGCGACCAGAATTGTGTTACAACACTCCGCCAAGAATAAAATAAAATACGAATTTTCTATATTTTTTTTTGCGCCTCTCTTTAAGCCAATCTGGAGTAAAAATAAAATCGCGGGAGATGCCAGTTCCGTGTTTATTTTTAGCCGTGATTTCGCATCAGCCAACGGCAATTATTTAGTCTGAGCGAGTTTATTTTCCAGTGACGTTCACAGAGAGCTGGGATGAAAAGCGGCCAGTTTGTATTGTTTACACCTGTTGTCTCGCTCTTTTTTTTTATTTGTAGCTTGACTTACGGGTTCTTACTCTCACCGCGCAGAGGAGTTAGGCTAAAAACCGAGAGAAAAAAAAATCCCGGTTGAGTCATAGAAAAAATCTCGATATGTATCAGTTTCTCGATGGTTTTATTTTTTGTCAAACAGGCGAGGTTTTCATTTTTAGGAATCGTTTCTAAACATTAGTTCATTTTAATTTAAAAAACAAAACAACACTTTTTAAAATTAAAAAAAAGTTTATTTTTTATATTTTTATGTTGTATTTTGGACAAAATGGATTTTGGCTCAAGTGCTAATCCATTAGCTAACTTTTTAAAACCAGTTATATTTTTGATATTCAGCTAAAACGGGAGGCCTGTTGCCCGGGGAATGACATTTTGATGTCCGTCTCGACTACCTGGGACTGACCACAATCAACACGAAGTGACCAGTCCGGCGTGTTAATGGTCACACAATTCATGCAATGCTTTATGAAGTCCATTGTCTACGTCAGTGCTTCTCAAACTTTTTAGTATTGCGGACCGGCAGTGATTTTTTCTATTGCCACAGGGACCGGTGCACTATTTTTCCTGCACTGACATTTTTTTCTGTCCTTTTTTGATAATTTCTGCGGACCGGCGGCGGATGGTCCACGGTTCGGCACCGGTCCACAGACCACCACTTTGAGAACCACTGTTCTACGTTACTGCTTGCTACTGTGACAAGGGAAAGGGAATGTTTTCATGCACCCTTTCTAAACCATTTTAATGCGTGCAGTTAATGAAAACTGAAAATTTGCTCGCATATTCCTGACCCCTGGATCATTTCATTTGTCACCAAGTGGGTGCAGTTTGAATATCTGACCAAAAAAAAGTTGTTTAGTGGGGTTTTAGTTTAATAGTTTTTAAAAAAAATACTATTATAATTACATTTAAAATCCATCTAATCAGGGGATTCGACTTTTTAATCAACATACATAATTTGCAATGTATGTCCCGTCCCCTACTTCCGTCCCGTCCGTAACGCTACTAATTTTAGAAAGCGGCGCACCAAATTACTGCACCAAAAAAATAACTCTTTTCGAACGTTCGGCATAAAATTATTTAAATATGACAATAAATGAATAAAGTATAAAATAAATAAAATACATGAAAGTTCTTTATTACATTATTTTTTATTCTGATGTGTATTTATTTTGAAAACATCCGTCAATTTTTGACGGGTGATACGCTAGTAATCTGATATTTGCAAATATTACCATTTAATTGGATCACAATCCATAGAACCAAAAAAAAAGTTTCACAACAGTCGAAATGAAGATGGTTTAGGCACGTATTGAACTATATGTAACGTTACAAATCTTATACTTGAGAACTTCTCTCCCCTTGGTCTCATGGTGTCAACGATGATAGAAGTCTGTTGTCATCTACCGTTGTGTGTCAATCGCAGACTTGACTCTCCACATTTGTCTGCCTCCTGCCCAGACACCTCACCGCCTGGTGACACGATGTGTCACTCCGAGAGATTAGTTCCATCTAGTGGTGGGGGGTAAAGGGAGACAACCAGCCACTCTTCAAGTTTATTGGACACGAAGTTAGGGGAACTGAGAGACTGAGATAATAGGGGGACGGTGTCTGCATGATCTATTTCACAACTCTGTTTTGATCTATTCAACAACTCTGTTTTGATCTATTTCACAACTCTGTTTTGATCTATTTCACAACTATGTTGGTGGGAACCAAGTGGACAGTTGGAGATATTCATTACAGTTAATTGTGTTAAGGTATAGAGGGTGTTAAAATATAGAGGATGTTGAGCTATAGATGGTGTCAAGCTATAGATGTTGTCAAGCTATAGAGGGTGTTGAGCTATAGATGGTGTCAAGCTATAGATGGTGTCAAGCTATAGAGGGTGTCAAGGTACAGAGTGTGTCGATAACTTTATTCCCATTTCTCCTGCAGTACTAGAGAACTTGTGTTTAATGGTACACCCCCCCCCCAACCGCCCCATATCCCAGACCAAAGCTTCCCAATGTTTACATTAAGTATTTCTTTAAGTTGACTGTATGACACCCCACCCATAGAGCGCTTGGACATTGGTCGACCTCATGTCAACAAATTGAAACGAGCCATCTGAGTTTTAGATAGGAAGGATGGTATCATTGATGTTTCACTGCTGTAATTGACCGTTTCAGAGCTGAAGGATGGTATCTTTGATGTTTGACTTTGATCGTTTTTCAGAGCTGAAAAGATGGGTTTTTTTCATTGATGTATGACTTTTGACTGTTTCAGAGCTGAAGGAAGGTATCATTGCTGCAATGAGCAACCAGTACAACTACATGAGAAGTGCCCTGCTCACAAGGAACTTTGAACTGGAGCGGTTAGTGACGTCACTTCTCGTGCTTGTTGACGCCACGTCAGACGGGTTGCGCAGTGCTCTCAAGGCCCAGAACTCTTCCATGGAGCAGGTAAGACTTGTCTCCTCTTGAAACGCGAGATAATTGTATGTCTTAGAAACAAAACACAAAGGTGGAAAAAGGGGAGGGGGGAACACTTTGTCTCGATAGCTCTCAACTTTTTTTGTTAGACAAGTCGTTAAGGTAACCACATGCTGGGTTGGGTGGGGGGGGGATGTTGCTACGGAAACAAGAAACGTTTATACGTAATATTCATTCTCTTGCTATCAATTTCTTAAAAGTTCTTGAAATTTATTTTGCGTAAATTTTTTTTTAAAATGTTCGCTGAAAAATAATTTCTATTATTAAATCACGTTTTTTTATGGCAATTCTTACGATAAAAAAGTTTGTATAGTTAAGACAGGTGTATTCCAATAACTGTGGAGAAGTATCTCTATGGCGATAGCTAATAAATAAAAGATTTGCCGGTAACATTTTGAGCCGGGACCTACGAGTTTAAACCAACACGACCCGAACAGTGAATGTCACATATTTATTTATAGCTTTTATTCTCTGTTTTCTTGTCGTTTTGATAAACAGTTTGTGGAAATTTAGCGCCTCTTACTATCCTTAAGATGATAGTATGGTATGAAAATGACAGGTGGAGATGAAATTTTTCTTGCTGTTTTAAGATAGTATAACGTTACGTAAACCGAAGAAGTTCATGAAATGAGTTGACAAAATAACTTGTCAAAATGAGTTGACAAAGTAACTTGTCAAAATGAGTTGACAAAGTAACTAGTCAAAATGAGTTGACAAAGTAACTAGTCAAAATGAGTTGACAAAATAACTAGTCAAAATGAGTTGACAAAAAAACTTGTCAAAATGAGTTGACAAAATAACTTGTCAAAATGAGTTGACAAAATAACTAGTCAAAATGAGTTGACAAAATAACTTGTCAAAATGAGTTTACAAAATAAGTTGTCAAAATGAGTTGACGTAACCACTAGTTGAGCACACAGCATGTCTGTCCACAGATTGCTGACATCAGAGCCACACTCTCGTCTGTTCGCAAGATGGTGGCGCGAGAGTTGAAGAAGCGCTCACACGTTAAGAAAAACTCAGACAAAAATAAAGGGAAGGAAGCCAACGTAAAAGGTAAGAGATTATAAAAATTCGTGTATTATGTGCCTTGGTAATGATTCCTGCGTTACTGAGATGTAATCATTAAAATACAACAATTTCTAATACTACAACTACTACTAATAATAATTGTATTATTGATTATTGTTATTACTTTTATTATCATAATATTAATTATTATCACTATAATACAATTATTATATTGTTTTATAATAATATTATCATTTTTTTTCGTATAGTTATTTTGGAGAACAAATAAACACAGTCCCCATATTATTCTGTTGTATATAAGTTATTACATCTGTTTTCCCAACACGCGAAAGCTGATTAAACACCGTTTAAAGTATATCAATATGTATGTTATTTTAATTATACGTCTATGTACATGTACCATTATTGGCATTTTACCATGCGGTAATCCAAAGTTACTCTGACATACCACACAGGCGACTGCCCAAAGGTAATCTCGGCCATTGGATCAGGGTCGTACTCCCGGTGGGGCACGGAGCAAGTGGGGTCCTACATGGTGGAGTCAGTCAACCCATCCGAGTACCGGTCAGTTTACATCCTGCTCGGACACGGCACGTCTGACCAGCTGCTTGCGTTTGACAGTCAGACAGACGTCGAGTACCAGCTGGTGGCCAGTTACATCGCGCTGCCCTTCTACTGTTCCGGGACTGGACATGCAGTCTACAGGTTAGTGTCTTAGGAGAACAGAAAGAAAGCGTCAAGGCAAAGAAAGTAAATTTTAGTAAATCAAACTTGTATCAAGTTGACCTTTGTTTACAGTTTAAAGTTATCATTTTACTTAAAGTTTTCATTTTATTTAAAGTTATCGTTATAGAACTAGCAATAACCCTGCCAACAATGACGTCTAGTAATATCTTCTCCCCCAAAACGAGGCTGTGATGCTAGAACTTCTAATCCGTTGACTTGATTTGACAAAAGATTTCAGTAACTTAATAATAATAATACCATTTGTGCTAGCCCCCCCACCACCACCACCAAAGTTTTAATTGGATAAACTTGAATTAAGCTACACCATGAATTTTAAAATAGATAACTTTTTAATTTAAAAATAAAAATGATTAACAAGCAGCTTTATAGACAATCAAGAAGAAGACACGATGCAGGAAATAGTCAGACCTCGTCAAAAGCAAAAACAATAATAAGAGCTTTCAACAACAATGCGTTTCCATATTTTCAAGGGTAGCCAATGGAACGCAACAGATAATGATTTATTACTATTTGGATTTTCACGAAATAAGTGTGAAAACAAGTGAAGCACATTCGAACCAAATTTTAGAAGGCTACAGTACACTCATAATCTCTACACTATAGGATGTAGTTTAGACCAACTCATAGCAACTGTCAAATGCAATAAAACATAATATATAACTTATACAGTATATATATAACTAAATAATGTGAGTATTTCACCATTGGTTGCAGGCGCCACTTGTACTGTCAGAAGCAGGGCACCAATATGATCATCAAGTATCACTTGAAGAAGATGGACATTGTGTCTGAACTGGTGCTTCCAGGGGCCACATACGGCAAACGTCTTCCCATACTCCTCGGGGCTGGACACAGATGTGGACCTGGCAGTGGATGAGTACGGTGAGTGGACCGATGTGTGGGCACTACATTGTAGGGAATGTGTGGGCACTACATTGTAGGGAATGTGTGGGCACTACATTTTAGGGAATGTGTGGGCACTACATTGTAGGGAATGTGTGGGCACTGCATTGTAAGGAATGTGTGGGCACTACATTGTAGGGAATGTGTGGCACTACACTGTAGGGAATGTGTGGGCACTACATTGTAGGGAATGTGTGGGCACTACACTGTAGGGAATGTGTGGGCACTACATTGTAGGGAATGTGTGGGCACTACACTGTAGGGAATGTGTGGGCACTACATTGTAGGGAATGTGTGGGCACTACATTGTAGGAATGTGTGGGCACTACATTGTAGGGAATGTGTGGGCACTACATTGTAGGGAATGTGTGGGCACTACATTGTAGGGGATGTGTGGGCACTACATTGTAGGGAATGTGTGGGCACTACATTGTAGGGAATGTGTGGGCACTTGGCACTACATTGTAGGGAATGTGTGGGGACTTGGCACTACATTGTAGGGAATGTGTGGGCACTTGGCACTACATTGTAGGGAATGTGTGGGCAGTACGTTGTGGGGGTACTACATTACGGGATCGTTCATTGGTATTATAAAGCACTATGTCTTGACAATATTGTTGCACTGTGAACCCAGCTACTTGATGGGTGACATCGCTATATAAATCATCAAATTATAACTATAATTATAAGTACGTGTGTACTATAATTGAGAGGTTTTTCGTTTAAAAATATAGTAATAGTAGGGCGATGTAATTGGATATGAGTGCTATAAAGCAGCTTCATCAACAATGGACGGGTGAGGATTGGGTGGTGTAGTTAGAAGATGTGTAATGAGATGATGTCATGTAGATACAAATGAACTGTAACGTAATACAAAGTTTCACAACTTCATAGGCTTCGCACTGTTTTATATTCAATAATGTCATTAACAATTAAATATAATTAAATTCCTAGATTTTAAACTCTTGTGCGTTCTGGTTGATCTTACAGTTTTAGGGTAATAATATTTTGAATAAATATATTTTACAGTATGAGTTTTTATCGATTTTTTAAATTTAAAAACAAATCAACAAGCCATTTAAATATCGCCCCCCAAACTCTTCTACCCACAGGTTTGTGGGCCATCTACGCCACTGAAGCTTCCGGTGGTAAAATGGTCATCAGCCAAATTGACCACAAGGAGATGGAGATCTTAAAGACGTGGATGACCGGCTACCCCAAGTCCCACATCGGCAACGCCTTCATGATCTGCGGCACACTGTACGCCACCAACTCGCACAAGGAGGCCCCCACCTTCATCAAGTACATGTACAACACGGACACGGGGACGGAGAAGTTCCTCGAACGAGGGGAACTCCCGTTCCCCAACTCCGCCTTGCTGGGGATGGTCGTGCCGGACGAGGGTCAGAAGATGGACAAGACGGTCAACAGCGTGATGCTCAACTACGACTTCAGGACGGCAGAACTCCACTCCTGGAGCAACGGTCGGATCGAGAGATTCCCTGTCTTCTTCAGGGAGCATTAGAGGACTGCTACCGCGCGGCCAATGGGCACTTCGTTAGCCTGTGACAAATGTTTGCAGTACAACAGTCTCATATCAAGGCTTAAGTAAAACACTGCTGTTTATATCTACACAGCAAACTGCTGACAGTGCAAACAGTTTTAAAATGAAGTAGTTGAGAAATTTCAGTTAACAAATAATTTGCTTTTTACTACTTCCCGTTGAAAACATTTTTCATCTCTGACAAAATCGGGAATATCCCCAGAAGATCTCGCGGCTCTGGCTAATTTAACGAGATTTCTACTTGCTCGTCTGCAAGTGATACACCAACGTCTAGAAGAAGACTCTTGTTATCTAACTGAAACAAACAAGAGGATCATGGGAGAAGAAACACAATTTAGTGTGTTCGCTAATAACTCTAAAATATTTGGCCAGGTGTACAACTAAACACATCTTTAAAAATTTTATAGTGTAAAGAGATTGGCTTTATGACATTCACGATTATATTTTAACGACTTTATTCATTTTACAAGTCATTGGAATGGATTTACTTCAAAATCAATGGAATATCAACAAAGATACAAAGATGATGTGCTGAAATATGTCTTGTAAGAAAAGACAACGTATGTGAAGAAATATACGTTATTCAAGCGGATACAGATTTCTTTCATTAATAACGGCCAAGTCATGTACAATGTATGGTGGAAGTCGAGGTTGTGAACATTTTGGTAGAGATTATTGATGACGTCATCGTAATTATACCTAACCAACTTTTCATTGTGATAAACTAATTAAAATTTTGATAATATTTTTGTTTGAATACCTTGTAGACAGTGTTTAATGACATTTAGTCACACCCATTGACATTGTTTTGTGACCTCTTGTAAACCACTACGTGATAGTTTTCGACAGTTTGTTTATATTATAAACATTTTTTCATGACAGTTTTGTAGACACTATTCTTTGATTTTATTGTGTTGTTAACCTAGAGAGCCTCTATTTAACGTTTTATTACTCTGACTTCTTTATATTTTGGAACGGTTTTACAGTGTTTCTGAGGTAAAGAGGAGGATATTTCACTGGTTGCAAGGTGAACGTAGCGAGGTTGAAAGAAAGAAGGGAATTAGCACGATTTTTTGCAGCCTCAGTTCTTTAATACTTGAGATGTGGAAAATGCCATTTTAAAAAAATCTTTAATTACATTGAAAGTGTGGATAGTCGTCATAGTTCTTACAGTAAAGATACGGATGCTGATGGTGATGATGCCTGTTAGGGTGATGGTTTCTTGTAAAGTGCTATTTGTTCATATAAGTCTGCCATGCCCTTAACGCTCTTATATTTGAAACTTAGCTAAACAAAATTGATTTTTTCCCCATTCTTTGTCGTCATAATCTCTCAATGATTTTGGAAGACTGTTTCATAACTTTGATACATTTTCTTGTAAAACGCGCACGCCAAGAGATTTCTTTCTGCATCCATCAACTCGGAAACTTTCAGTAGGGACTGTGTAGATGAACGCAGCCCCATTAGAGTTAATGAAACATATTTTGAAGTCAAGTGTTTTAAATAATGCGGTGCTGATCCATTTACAAAGCAGAATGTCATTAAAAGGGTTTTGTGGTCCATCCGCTCAGCTACTGGAAACCAGCGGAGATCATTAAGATGTGATCTGACGTCCTCATCCGCAATATAGGCTCTATTGTATTATGCACTTCCGGAGTCTTTGCTGTGTTATGCACATAGAGGAGTCTGCTGTAGGACGCCTCTGCAATGTTTCTGTTACAAACTCGACTGTCACTTGTTGATTTTCTGTGCAGTTTCTGGGTCCATACTGAATTGTATTTATCTGGAATCGACAGGACGAAGGATTGACCCAGCTGTTTTATTGTACATTTGGAGTTGTCGTCCATTCTTAGACTTCAATTTAGGAACCCTAGGGTTCATTGTCTTGGTTAGGAACCCTAGGGTTCATTGTCTTGGTTAGGAACCCCAGGGTTCATTGTCTTGGTTAGGAACCCTAGGGGTCATTGTCTTGGTTAGGAACCCTAGGGTTCATTGTCTTGGTTAGGAACCCTAGGGTTCATTGTCTTGGTTAGGAACCCCAGGGTTCATTGTCTTGGTTAGGAACCCCAGGGTTCATTGTCTTGGTTAGGAACCCCAGGGTTCATTGTCTTGGTTAGGAACCCCAGGGTTCATTGTCTTGGTTAGGAACCCCAGGGTTTATTGTCTTGGTTAGGAACCCCAGGGTTCATTGTCTTGGTTAGGAACCCCAGGGTTCATTGTCTTGGTTAGGAACCCCAGGGTTCATTGTCTTGGTTAGGAACCCCAGGGTTCATTGTCTTGGTTAGGAACCCCAGGGTTCATTGTCTTGGTTAGGAACCCTAGGGTTCATTGTCTTGGTTAGGAACCCCAGGGTTCATTGTCTTGGTTAGGAACCCTAGGGTTCATTGTCTTGGTTAGGAACCCTAGGGTTCATTGTCTTGGTTAGGAACCCTAGGGTTCATTGTCTTGGTTAGGAACCCCAGGGTTCATTGTCTTGGTTAGGAACCCCAGGGTTCATTGTCTTGGTTAGGAACCCCAGGGTTCATTGTCTTGGTTAGGAACCCCAGGGTTCATTGTCTTGGTTAGGAACCCTAGGGTTCATTGTCTTGGTTAGGAACCCTAGGGTTCATTGTCTTGGTTAGGAACCCTAGGGTTCATTGTCTTGGTTAGGAACCCTAGGGTTCATTGTCTTGGTTAGGAACCCTAGGGTTCATTGTCTTGGTTAGGAACCCCAGGGTTCATTGTCTTGGTTAGGAACCCCAGGGTTCATTGTCTTGGTTAGGAACCCCAGGGTTCATTGTCTTGGTTAGGAACCCCAGGGTTCATTGTCTTGGTTAGGAACCCCAGGGTTCATTTTCTTGGTTAGGAACCCCAGGGTTCATTGTCTTGGTTAGGAACCATAGGGTTCATTGTCTTGGTTAGGAACCCCAGGGTTCATTGTCTTGGTTAGGAACCCTAGGGTTCATTGTCTTGGTTAGGAACCCTAGGGTTCATTGTCTTGGTTAGGAACCCTAGGGTTCATTGTCTTGGTTAGGAACCCTAGGGTTCATTGTCTTGGTTAGGAACCCTAGGGTTCATTGTCTTGGTTAGGAACCCTAGGGTTCATTGTCTTGGTTAGGAACCCTAGGGTTCATTGTCTTGGTTAGGAACCCTAGGGTTCATTGTCTTGGTTAGGAACCCCAGGGTTCATTGTCTTGGTTAGGAACCCCAGGGTTCATTGTCTTGGTTAGGAACCCCAGGGTTCATTGTCTTGGTTAGGAACCCCAGGGTTCATTGTCTTGGTTAGGAACCCCAGGGTTCATTGTCTTGGTTAGGAACCCCAGGGTTCATTGTCTTGGTTAGGAACCCTAGGGTTCATTGTCTTGGTTAGGAACCCTAGGGTTCATTGTCTTGGTTAGGAACCCTAGGGTTCATTGTCTTGGTTAGGAACCCTAGGGTTCATTGTCTTGGTTAGGAACCCTAGGGTTCATTGTCTTGGTTAGGAACCCTAGGGTTCATTGTCTTGGTTAGGAACCCTAGGGTTCATTGTCTTGGTTAGGAACCCTAGGGTTCATTGTCTTGGTTAGGAACCCTAGGGTTCATTGTCTTGGTTAGGAACCCTAGGGTTCATTGTCTTGGTTAGGAACCCTAGGGTTCATTGTCTTGGTTAGGAACCCTATGGTTCATTGTCTTGGTTAGGAACCCTAGGGTTCATTGTCTTGGTTAGGAACCCTATGGTTCATTGTCTTGGTTAGGAACCCTAGGGTTCATTGTCTTGGTTAGGAACCCTAGGGTTCATTGTCTTGGTTAGGAACCCTAGGGTTCATTGTCTTGGTTAGGAACCCCAGGGTTCATTGTCTTGGTTAGGAACCCCAGGGTTCATTGTCTTGGTTAGGAACCCCAGGGTTCATTGTCTTGGTTAGGAACCCCAGGGTTCATTGTCTTGGTTAGGAACCCCAGGGTTCATTGTCTTGGTTAGGAACCCCAGGGTTCATTGTCTTGGTTAGGAACCCCAGGGTTCATTGTCTTGGTTAGGAACCCCAGGGTTCATTGTCTTGGTTAGGAACCCCAGGGTTCATTGTCTTGGTTAGGAACCCCAGGGTTCATTGTCTTGGTTAGGAACCCCAGGGTTCATTGTCTTGGTTAGGAACCCCAGGGTTCATTGTCTTGGTTAGGAACCCCAGGGTTCATTGTCTTGGTTAGGAACCCTAGGGTTCATTGTCTTGGTTAGGAACCCCTAGGGTTCATTGTCTTGGTTAGGAACCCTAGGGTTCATTGTCTTGGTTAGGAACCCTAGGGTTCATTGTCTTGGTTAGGAACCCTAGGGTTCATTGTCTTGGTTAGGAACCCTAGGGTTCATTGTCTTGGTTAGGAACCCTAGGGTTCATTGTCTTGGTTAGGAACCCTAGGGTTCATTGTCTTGGTTAGGAACCCTAGGGTTCATTGTCTTGGTTAGGAACCCTAGGGTTCATTGTCTTGGTTAGGAACCCTAGGGTTCATTGTCTTGGTTAGGAACCCTAGGGTTCATTGTCTTGGTTAGGAACCCTAGGGTTCATTGTCTTGGTTAGGAACCCTAGGGTTCATTGTCTTGGTTAGGAACCCTAGGGTTCATTGTCTTGGTTAGGAACCCTAGGGTTCATTGTCTTGGTTAGGAACCCTAGGGTTCATTGTCTTGGTTAGGAACCCCAGGGTTCATTGTCTTGGTTAGGAACCCCAGGGTTCATTGTCTTGGTTAGGAACCCCAGGGTTCATTGTCTTGGTTAGGAACCCCAGGGTTCATTGTCTTGGTTAGGAACCCCAGGGTTCATTGTCTTGGTTAGGAACCCCAGGGTTCATTGTCTTGGTTAGGAACCCCAGGGTTCATTGTCTTGGTTAGGAACCCCAGGGTTCATTGTCTTGGTTAGGAACCCCAGGGTTCATTGTCTTGGTTAGGAACCCCAGGGTTCATTGTCTTGGTTAGGAACCCCAGGGTTCATTGTCTTGGTTAGGAACCCCAGGGTTCATTGTCTTGGTTAGGAACCCAGGGTCATTGTCTGGTTAGGAACCCCAGGGTTCATTGTCTTGGTTAGGAACCCCAGGGTTCATTGTCTTGGTTAGGAACCCCAGGGTTCATTGTCTTGGTTAGGAACCCCAGGGTTCATTGTCTTGGTTAGGAACCCCGGGTCATGTCTGGTTAGGAACCCCGGGGTTCATTGTCTTGGTTAGGAACCCCAGGGTTCATTGTCTTGGTTAGGAACCCTAGGGTTCATTGTCTTGGTTAGGAACCCTAGGGTTCATTGTCTTGGTTAGGAACCCTAGGGTTCATTGTCTTGGTTAGGAACCCTAGGGTTCATTGTCTTGGTTAGGAACCCTAGGGTTCATTGTCTTGGTTAGGAACCTTAGGGTTCATTGTCTTGGTTAGGAACCCTAGGGTTCATTGTCTTGGTTAGGAACCCTAGGGTTCATTGTCTTGGTTAGGAACCCTAGGGTTCATTGTCTTGGTTAGGAACCCTAGGGTTCATTGTCTTGGTTAGGAACCCTAGGGTTCATTGTCTTGGTTAGGAACCCCTAGGGTTCATTGTCTTGGTTAGGAACCTTAGGGTTCATTGTTTTGGTTAGGAACCCAAGGGTTCATTGTCTTGGTTAGGAACCCTAGGGTTCAATGTCTTGGTTAGGCACCCCAGGGTTCATTGTCTTGGTTGCATACTTATTCATAGACTCATGTCAGCAAACTTCTCCTTGTATTGTGACACCTAGGTAATTTACGGTTGAAACTAATTCAAAGCAAATATAACAAATTAGTCTGTTTGTATGGCTTGCTATGACTAAGATGGTTTCTGGGACTGACAGGGTCTGGCTTTAAGCGGGAGGAGATTCCATGCGCCAGCTTTTCTCCAAATCTTCGCAACAGTTCGATAGTAACATTGAAATTCATAAAGTAAATGAATCTAAAGAATTCCTTTGATGACCCCATGTTAAGTTATTTCTACTGTACGCCAAATTGTGATTTTTTACCTTCCAACACTCGACTAATTTATAAAATATGTATATTTATTTTAACAAATGTAATCTGGAAAGTAGGTGTGACGTCACTCTTATTTACGTTGAAAGGAATTACCCCCCATCATACCACGCCCCATCCATCAGTGTGTCACCATACGCCAAGCCCCATCCATCAGTGTGTCACCATACGCCACGCCCCACAAAAAAATGTGTGTCACCATACGTCACACCCCGTAAAAATGTGTAACCATACGCCACGCTCCATAAAAATTTGTCACCATACGCCACGCCCCATAAAAATGTGAGTCACCACACGCCACGCCCCATATACATGTGTATCACTATAGTCCACGCCCCATATAAATCTATTACAATTTCTTGCAATTTGAGTCTCATCTCACTTTTAGCATCATTTACATTGTTAGTTTTTTCAGTCCGAAAATTCACCCCTTTTAAAAACTGATCACAAAACATTACATTAAGGATTCATCATAACAATCTGTGTTATTAGTCATATATTTATTGACGTCATCATTAAATGTGCACCAGTGACCCAAGTAATTAATAAAATAATTTTTTGATATGAAACAATCAATTAGTTGTAGCTACATCTACCTGTAAATTATGGCACTGTTTGATCAAATGTAATGCGTTAACAACAAACGTAGTTTATTTGAAATTTTTCAAAACTTTTTCATCAAAACAAAATCATTTCTACAAACCGATTTTTTAAAGAAATAAAATATAACTTCCATGCTTCTAGGTTTAACAATAGTACTTAAAGTGGAAAATTTATGCATGCATTAAATTGATTGGCTACGCATACATTAAAAATTGTCACGAAGTATAAATTTTAAATTTGAAAATCATTTCCATATAAGAAGCTATAGCCTACCTTTATCTTTTTTCAATTCAAATCTTTTTGGAATTCGTTAACTAAAATTTGTGGCATTTTTCTGTCGATGTAAATATTTGTCTCCTTTCAATCAATCACAAATTTTATTTTCAATGTTTACATTTAATCAACCATATTGTACTTTTTTAGCAGAGTTTTCGTTACATATGTTTTTTTTGTTTTATCATTGGCTTTAGTGAAATCACAGGTTTTCCACTGGTTCTTAACAACATGTTCTTTTGAATGATTTCCCAAATTACATGTTTTTTTTACCATACACTTTATATATTTTTTACCAGAGGACATATTTTAACTTTAAAAACGTATGTTACTTTTCAGTGTGATATCAATGAAGACAATGTTAAAATTTAAGGCTTTCGATTTGTTTTGATTTATTCCAAGCAGTGGTAAACTAAAGATCTACTTAACTTATTACATTAGGATTGAGACACTAAAAAAAAAGAGAAAAAAAAGGAAGAGAAATAGAAGCTAAACATCTCACTAATTTAAAAGAAAAAGTTAAAATGACTTTTAAATAAATCTTTTCTGTAAAATAAATTTTTGTAGTTAAAAATGAAAATAGAAATTATTAGTATTTTTGTAGGTTAAACATAGCATTAGAAATAAAATTGAAACTAAGAATAGAATAAGTTTGAGTACATTTATTGTCTTTGTGTTAATGTGTTCAGTGTGGAGTTGTCATGCGTCTTTATGAATACGTATTCTGCAACTTTGCCATGTGCAAATATGACTGTGTCTACTGCAATGTTGTAAAATATTGATGACAAGAAATATACCCGCACTTCGCAGCGGGAGTGAGCTGACCCTTTTCCCCAAGTATTAGTTGCTGGTTTTTACATTTTTTTTTGCCAAGTTGTTTATCAGATTTATCTATTACCAACCACTTTGATAAAAGTACCCGTAAAAAAGGCAACTGTTTTGTACCACTCAGCTCAATTTAAGATGCGTACACGAAAATGTGCGCACCGTAATTTGACAATAAAAGATTTTTGAAAGCGCACCGCTCAAAATAAATTATTGGAAAAAACCGCGCCAAAATGAACTCGTTTTGAATGTCAACCTGAAGCTGTTCAATATCGAAATGAGATTTTTGTCTCAAAATTTTCTGATCTTTTAATTGATGGCTTTCTAGCAAAAGGGACAATAGCAAAACATATACGTAAAACATCTGCAGGTTAAAATGAACCATCCTGACAAATTTGGTTCCCGTCGTTCTTTTGATTTTTCCGTAATTGTGGAACTTACAGTCGAAAAGTGAAACATACAAACATACAAAGATACAAACACCAACTGAGCTTTATATATTAGATACAGATTATGAGTTAATGGATAATACAGAAATGTCAGGTGTGGTAGGGATAATGGATCATACAGAAATATTAGGTGTTGTTGGGATAATGGATAATACAGATGGCAGCTCGCCAAGGCAAGCTGTGCAGAATGTTCTTTGGTTCATTCATTACTCACAGTAAAGACGTGTGTCTTTATACTAATGACCGAGGCGTGATGTTATGTTGGAAGGTTCATTCACTACTCACAATAAAGACATGTGTAGGTCTTGATAGTAATTGATACGTGATCTTATATTCGATTCTTGATCTACATTTCTTGCCTGTCGTTCGATACTAGAAATCGATGACAATCAAGAATCGATACCTGACATTCATGGAAAGGATCTCTGAAAGGTGAATGAGTAGAAACATATTTATAAAATATTATGTTAGAGGACTTAAAGTGATGAATATTTTGAAAATTAAAATAAATGAATGCAATTTTAAAAAATTAATACTGTATCAGTAAAATAAATGCTGTAAATTATTCTTTAAAATTTATTAGACAAAGTAAAATATCAGAGTGAGAATTAAGGAGGAAAAAAAACCTAGGAAAAAATAACTTTTAGTTTATTGCTACAGAGTATTTCTCTCTAAATTTATGTCAATTTAACTATCGTAGTCTTATCAATGATTCGTGTGTTCTTTTTGTGAAAGCATTAATCGTTTGGCAAAATTACTGACTGACAAAATAGTTGCTGCTCTTTTAGTTTTAAACGGTGATCTTCATCCAGTAAATTAACAATTCTGCAAATCGTGCATCGTACATTTGGTGAACAGATTTTGTGTTTCGGTGGCAATCTAAACAAACACTTGAGCCGTGTTGTACATCATCAGTTGAATAACAAATTTGAAGGTCTAAACAATGAAGACATTTTATTTACAATTAAAAAAGAATCTACAGTTATTGAAAAAAAAATGTAAAACATAAAAATAGGAATAATACTCATAACCCTAACAGCCTTCATTCAGATTGTTGAAAATTGCTTGCCCATTAAAAAAAAAGAGGCTATTTTCGTAATATAATTAAACTAGATATGCCCCGCGGCGTATCGTACGCCGCAGACTTGCTCATGGATAGTGCAAAGAAAGGGGGGAGCGGGAAGAACGGACACAAAGAAATCAATACAATGCGACTGAACGTCGGCGTGGAGAACAGACGCATTGGTGGTCTCGAGATATTCGCACTGCGGTTATCTACCTGCCCACCACCCTTCACCACCCTAGCTTTCCAACAATAAACTGTGATTGGCCGACCCTAGCGAGGGTCAGCCATGTTTGCGAAAAAGTGTGAAAAGAACGGGCACAAACACACATTTTAATTTTTTTTAAAAAACAATGTTTCCGCTTGGGCTTGAACCCAGGACCTTCCGCGTGTAAGGCGGACGTTATAACCAATACACTACGAACCACATGTTGTTCTGTGAAGGAACAACGCAAGTGAACGCAAGAAACGTGGTTTGTTCTCGAAACACCCCCCTCTCTCCACCACCTTTGCTTGCCAAACCATAAACCGATTGGTCGACCCCAGCGTGGGTCATTCGTCATGCTTATTTGCACATACCCGCTCTTGCTTTGGTGAATTATATATAGATAGAAAAGATCTACATGGGGTGCCTCCTGAGGTTAAATCACGCATGCACGTGGAACTGCTCGCGCATGGGTCACGCGACGCTTCTGGGTTGTAGGATTTGACGCCTCTATCTGTGTGGCTGCCTGGTGAGCTCTTCACAAAGTAATCTCACGTTGGAAACACGTGGCGCTTCCTTGTGTAGGTGAGTGCTGAATTCTCCCGTTTGGAGTGATGGATGACACACGGATGGCCCGGCTCCTATCAGAGTAGAACTCAGTGCAGCGTGAAGGGGATCTCGTTCTGTGAGCTCGCCGGCCTAGCTGACACAGGCTTATTGGATGATGTGTAGGACTCATCTGAGTGCTTCACGAGGTTTCTACCCCCCCCCCAACTATAGTTAGGGCGTAGTCCCCTGCGGCAATTCTGGGCTTTTGGCGGCAGTACGGAGATGTATCCGCAGATGCGGCGTTCCAGTACTCATTCGGTGATCCGTGACTTGTCAATGATTGGCGATTGGTGTTGAATAGCTAAAGACCGTGTAGGAATTCAGTTGACGGTCTTTGGACTCGCGATGCTCTGAGCTGAGATGATCGTAATACAATGGTGCATTAGACGAGACACAAGACTGTAGGTGATACAGACTCAAAGGCATGCCAAGTAAAAGAGACCGTATCCTCTAAAGTGCCCTCTAAGATTCATTGGTCTGTGTGCAAAATATAAAAAAAACTCGTGTGCAAAGTTACACAGTATCCTTTTTCGTGCAAAATTTTACAGCCCACAAACACATAAATTATATTGCAGCTATCAATTGTTTTGTGTGGTAATTCTAACTGCTGCGCGTTCTGTCAGATAATGCGCTGCCGTGCAATCGCGCTTCTTAAGGGGAACATTGTCAACTATTAATTTGTGGCACTCTTTACTAACGCTTGTTAGAATGTGTTCCCCGGGGTACCCTCTCTATTTATTTAACCCTTTCGGGTGCTGACCTTGCGGGGCTGACCTTGTGGGCTCTGCCCTTTGGGATGCTGACTTTGTGGGCTCTATAATGAACAATATTTATGGAACAACTCTGTCACAGCTTGTCAGACTGTGTTGCCCGGGGCAACCTCTTTGTTTGTACCATTTAGAGATATACCTGTACGGACCTAAAAAAAACCCCATCAATTAAAAAAAATATTCATAATTTGTTTTTCTTGTGTTTAAAGCAAATGTCAGTGTTAATTAAAAAAAAACACACAACAAAAACAGAAAGCTCATGGTTTCTATAAATATTATGGCGCCTTGAAATCAAAATTTAAATAATTTAATCAGCTAGCCTCTGGGTAATGATTGAAACATGAACTTTGTTATGTTTAATCTTGACCCCATGATGTAATTGTTCGCCTGTAATCATCCAGAGATGGGTATCACAACACCAATCACGTGATTTCCCAACTGCCGCAGTACACGCCACACATGATAATACAACTCGGGTATTGACGTCATTCAGAAATTAGGTTACTGGGTGAGCGCAGAGATTTGAGGGAGGCCCGGTGGGTGGGGGGGGGGTTTGTTTATCGTATGTCACGTGGTGTTACTCAGTAAGCAAAGGTCTCCGTGGTCTAAGACAAAAGAAACCAGTCGCGTGTGAGGTGTACATTTTTTTTCTCCAAAAAAAATTTCATAAAGTGATTTTATTATCTTACCACCTTTATCAGGTGCTTTAGTTTTACAACCAATGCCTGATGGGAAAGGTACAAAATTGAAACTCCATAAACATGTGTCTTGATGGCAAATTCCTTATAATTTAAGTATAGCTTCAGTTTAATATTTAGTCGTCTTAACATTACTAAGATGTAGTAGAGGGTCAATATTCTGGACATTAGACAGATCAAACCAACAGATATTGATCAGAATGTCATCAGTGATCTCGGATGACATTTGAGTGACATCTATGGCGTGGACAGGGTTTGGAGAAGTAGAAGCGTGCTTTTACTTCAACGCGTCTTTCCGTTTGTAGAAAATAATGTACGTTAATCGTTTTTAGAGAAATCATTTTTTTGATTGTGTAAGTAAATGGCTAACAAAATACATAGATATAACAATTAGAAGGAGCTATGATATAAATTGTTTTACTGTTAATTTGCAAGGGTCGCTTAATACCTCGTGGAATGCACTAAGATAAAATTTTACGTCCATTTACGTGGCTCTACGGAACACGTGTTCTGAAATGTCACTCCAGAATAATAACCCAAAAGACTTTGAAAATTCGACTAAGAGAGGTTTAAAGCCAAAAATCTTGGAGTTAAGGAGATCTAAAATACATTAGTCTTATGGAATTTTGCCGGGACCTAACAATTAATTCGATATAGGGAGGTTTTCGATTTAGGAAAGTTCGACTTAGTGAGGTCCGACTGTATTTCACTTTTATCCTCGATAACAAAAAAGTGAATAATTAATTATATTTAAATTTTTTCATTTAAACTATTATAATACTAGTGTATTACCCGTCAAAAATGACGGAAGTTTTCAAAATAAATACACATCAGATTAAAAAATAACGTAATACAGAACTTGCATTTATTTTATTTATTTTTATTTTATTCATTTATTTCCCTATTGAACAATTTTATGCGGACGTTCGAAAAGAGTTATTTTTGGTGCAGTAATTTGGTGCGCTGCTTTCTAAAATTGGTATCGTCACGGACAGACAGACGGGACATACATTGCAAATTATGTATATTGATCCTATTACTACCAAAGCATTCAAGTAACAGAACAAAAATATTTTTAATTTTAAAATTAGAAATTATTACCTACATTTATTAGATAAATCATATTATTAATTAAAAATGAATAATTTTCATACAAAAAAATGACAAAGACAAGAAAAAGGAGTGGAAACCAAATCGCGCCCCTTTGCTGCATGCTGTGACTCTTTTTAAAAAGAAAAATCTTACTCCCTCCCCCACCCCACTGTGGAGGAAGTAAAGTGGAGGACGGGAGGGAAGGTGTCTCCTCTCACGGGCTTGTGTCGGTGTGTCAATGCAAGTTGGCTTCCTTTCATATGAAACATTGACACTGCCTTTCTTTCCTGTCAAGTCTACTAGCCGGCATGGCTGTTCCCCCACCTCTCAATATCTACATTGTCCTTAATTTATCGGCACCTATTACGCCATTTTCCCTAACTCAAAAATTACGTAAGTCGAATTTTTTTCCGGGTCCTTTTCAGTTCGACTTAGAGAGGTCCGACTGTATTTATTTAAATACAAATTTAAAACTTTGAGATTTAGTGGCACCCTTTTAAGCTGCCGCCTTGGCAACTGCCCCGATGCCAACCCGTTGTTACGCCACTGCATACAACACATGTGCTTGTACTGCTGCCAGTGTTATGTGTGACGTGACACATACATGACATGTGTTTGTACCGCTGCCAGATGTATGACGTGACACATACAACATGTGTGTTTGTACCACTGCCAGTGTTATGTATGACGTGACACATACAACATATGTTTTTGTACTGCTGCTAGTGTTATGTATGACGTGACACATACAACATATGTGTTTGTACTAATGCCAGTGTTATGTATGACGTGACACATACAACATACGTGTTTTTACCACTGCCAGTGTTATGTATGACGTGACACATACAACATATGTGTTTGTACTACTGCCTGTGTTATGTATGACGTGACACATACAACATGTGTGTTTGTACCACTGCCAGTGTTATGTATGACGTGACACATACAACATGTGTGTTTGTACCACTGCCAGTGTTATGTGTGACGTGACACATACAACATGTGTGTTTGTACCACTGCCAGTGTTATGTATGACGTGACACATACAACATGTGTGTTTGTACCACTGCCAGTGTTATGTATGACGTGACACATACAACATATGTGTTTGTACTGCTGCCAGTGTTATGTATGACGTGACACATACAACATGTGTGTTTGTACCACTGCCAGTGTTATGATAACACATTTGTGATGATTCACATCATCCAATAGAGCCACGAGTTTCCATAATTGTCTTACATTATTGATGGATGCTTCCATCGACCGGGGTCCCAACAAGTGCTGTGAAATTAGCGAGTCTAGCCCAAGCGATTTACACGGAACATTGACTTGATTTTCGACCTACGTTTAAATAGAAAACTCAAATCACTGTAAAAACTTTCACGTTTGGGGAACATTTATTTCAGGATGTTCATCAGAAGTATTTTTATTTTGCTGTTTAAAAAAGTTTTAAAAGCAGAAAAAAAACTTTAAAAAATATAGTCTAGCCATGATTTGTGCAAGTAAATTATTATCTTTAAAAAAAAACTAAAATAGAAAGTTTACGCACCATAAGCTAAACTCACTTCACCCCACTTATAATTTGTATATTGTTACAAAATAAAATACAACCTTGAAATAAATAGTGAGAAATACTGTATATTTCTAAATGCCTACAAATACATTTAATTAACTAAATTGTAATTTTCTACTGTCTGATTTTCAGGCGTATTGTCAGCAAAAGAAAAACAATATTTTACAGTAACAGCTAAGACGGCTTACAAATCCCTACGCTAATAAAATCATGAGCAGGAACTACCGTGTGAACAAAAGAGAAGTCTGACAATTCAGGGCAATACTCGATCCCTTTATGAACATACTGTTGTAACATACAAGCTACAAGATACACATTTCTTGAGCTTCGACGGTAAAGGTCAAACCTATAGACACGGCTAGCATAAAGGTTAAACTTATTGACTTATAATCAGTCAGTAGTATTAAAAGTATAGTCAACCAACAAGTCTCCACGTATAGTATAGCAGACATCTAGGTCAGTGCTTCTCAAATTTTATAGTATTGTGGACCAGCAGGAATTTGATCTATTACAGTAGGGACCGGTGAACTATTTTCCCTGTACTGACGTGGTAGCGAAATATTTTTTCCTGGTAGCTTCTGCGGACCGGCATCGGATGGCCCACGGACCGGCACCGGTCCGCGGACCACCACTTTGAGAAGCACTGATCTAGGTAACGGTAACTGCTCCATAATACTGTAGTGCTACATGGAAAGTCTTCATGGAAATGATATTTAAAGAATTTGTCCTTCAGAATAAATTGACCAAAAAAAAATATTTAAAATTATAATAATAATACTAAAATAAAAATTAAATAAAAAATCATTAAAAAAAATCTGAACGAATTGTTTTAACCCTGAATATTAAAAAAAAAGAAGCAAATTCAAAGAAACCAATATGTGGTAATAAAAATAAATATGCCAGAAACTTGGCGGGAGTGTACTCAACAACTTCTTGAAGTTTCATGGCAATTGCGTCAATAAAATAATATTGAAAATCTTATATAAGAAATTAACGATATTAAGGACCCCCCCCCCTGCCGAATCGATGGAAAAGTTCAAAACCCTCTACATTTCAATCTAGAAAAACATGGATATATGTTTTAATATTTCTCAAGATCATGTAAAATTGAATGGGAAATATAGTCTAAAACGTTTAAATAAAGATTTGGGACCACATGCTCCGAAGGAATGGATAATAGGAGTTAAATGGCCTACAGTATTTTAATATGGGTCATTAGGTTTTTTGTACCATGTTTGGCCAAGATTTATCCATTTTCCTCATGTTTAAAATAATTTTTATATCACTTATGTAAGGAAAGGTCGAAATTTGAGTGACCATTTCAAAATCTGTTGACCAGTGTCCTTATCTGAAGTGTTCTCAAAAACTTCACCAAGTTTCATGGCGATGGGATGAATGGTGTAGAAAGTAATAAAGTACTAACAGAAATCTTTTCAGTTTAAGATATATAGAAGATAAAATTGATTTGTTATTTGAAAAAATTGTTGGGCAGTGATTTCTATTATCTTTTTTTTCTTTTAACTATAAAATCTAATAAATCATTTCAGGTTCAAAGTTGTTCCATGCTTTTATGTCATGTCTCTTTGTGATAGGAGGCCCCTGTTTTAAGTTGTTCCATGCTTTTATGTCATGTCTCTTTGTGATAGGAGGCCCCTGTTTTAAGTTGTTCCATGCTTTTATGTCATGTCCTTTGTGATAGGAGGCCCCTGTTTTAAGTTGTTCCATGCTTTTATGTCATGTCTCTTTGTGATAGGAGGCCCCTGTTTTAAGTTGTTCCATGCTTTTATGTCATGTCTCTTTGTGAAAGGAGGCCCCTGTTTTAAGTTGTTCCATGCTTTTATGTCATGTCCTTTGTGATAGGAGGCCCCTGTTTTAAGTTGTTCCATGCTTTTATGTCATGTCTCTTTGTGATAGGAGGCCCCTGTTTTAAGTTGTTCCATGCTTTTATGTCATGTCTCTTTGTGATAGGAGGCCCCTGTTTTAAGTTGTTCCATGCTTTTATGTCATGTCTCTTTGTGATAGGAGGCCCCTGTTTTAAGTTGTTCCATGCTTTTATTTCATGTCTCTTTGTGATAGGAGGCCCCTGTTTTAAGTTGTTCCATGCTTTTATGTCATGTCTCTTTGTGATAGGAGGCCCCTGTTTTAAGTTGTTCCATGCTTTTATGTCATGTCTCTTTGTGATAGGAGGCCCCTGTTTTAAGTTGTTCCATGCTTTTATTTCATGTCTCTTTGTGATAGGAGGCCCCTGTTTTTGGCTTCTTCTTTCATGAAAGATTTCTGTGTTGGGAAAATAAGGACTCATTGTGACGATAAGAGTCTTTTTATAAGACAGAGGAAGTTACTAGATAGGTACAGATCATTAAGTCTAGGTACCGAAAGGTTAGTCCAGATTGTGTCAATAAGCACAGATCAGTAAGTCCAGATAGAGTCTAGCTAAGTACCAAAAGGTTAGTCCAGATTGTGTCAATAGGCACATATCGGTAAGTCCAGATAGAGTATAGCTAAGTATCAAAAGGTTAGTCCAGATTGTGTCAATAGGCACAGATCAGTAAGTCCAGATAGAGTCTAGCTAAGTACCAAAAAGTTAGTCCAGATTGTGTCAATAGGCACATATCAGTAAGTCCAGATAGAGTCTAGCTAAGTACCAAAAGGTTAGTCCAGATTGTGTCAATAGGTACCGAGCAGTAATTCCAGATTGAATCTATAGGTGCAGACCCTTACCAATAAACAATTTGGTTTTTTAACTCAATGACCTTCAATCTAATTTCCATATAAAAAGAAATGTCTGCATAATATACATCTTTATGGCCATAAGGAAGACATGATTTGTTACAAATACTTCTACATTTCTTTAAATATTTCAACTATCCGATTCCCAAATTTGCATGACAAAAGATTAACACAAATCGATCTTAGTTTCTTTTCGAGAATTTAGAGAATCTATGACTATGATCAATTATCCGTCAATTCCCGACAATTCTGAAACTAAAATCTATATGAACGTGTTTTTTTAAAAGCGGATTGCTGTTGACATGACGCTTGGTGCACGAAAGAGAGGTGATGAGGAAAACGCGGAAGACTTGTGATTCTCTTTTGAGAAATATTGACATAATCTCGGGAAGCTCATGTGTGCATGTATAATTCTCTGCTGTCGCCGTTTATGTCCCTTCTGTGACTTGTTTATACTCTAGTGAATTTTTAAGCGCTCTGAGCTGATAAACACAACACGGGTTAATTGTTCACAAACATACAAGGGGAGCTAACAAAACTGTATCAGTCGAAGACTTCTGGAAAAACAAGGAAAACGGTGTTTACTTTTTACACGCTTTTATTACACGCTTTTATTTAAGTCACAATGTTTGTATGTTGCATCCATCATTCCTTCAAAACTTGAAACGTAAAATTATACCACTTCTGATGATCCTAACGATCTAAAACTTTTACCACAGATAGATCTTCGATGACAATGCATTGTATCAAAATTTCAGATCGATCGAATGTACCGTATTGAAATTATTGCATTTTTAGTTTATCTATAGTCTATATAAAAGCATCGGTACCCGTCTGCTTTGTTGACATCCATGAGTTCACCGCGTGAACTCTTCGCCGTGGTATAAAACGTTGGGCGGGCGCTTATGAGGTGTTCGGTATTAAAATAAAACAAACCCGTAAAAACAAAGTTTTTGACTATAAATCCCTTATATATGAGACATAACTAACAGTATTGATTATTTTCAAACATTTACAGACTGAATCTGTCTTAACTCAAGTTTGCTTCATAACCCTAGGGGGGGGGGAGGGGTGGGTGGGAGTGGGAGAGGGGAAAAGTCTGGTCACCGATTCGCTTGACCGAGCTCAGAGTGACACGTAAAATGTAAACAAAAGCGCCCGTCGCTTCGTTGGGTCGCCTCAATGCGTCAGCTCAAAATTTCACGTGGCAAAAAAACAATAACAAACAGTGAATTTAAATTACATACCTCATATAAGGATAAACTAAAAATGCATTAATTTAATTACGGTACTTTCGATCAATCTGAAATTTTGATACGATGCATTGTTAGGTTAGACGGGTCCGTGTGCCAAGTTTCAGTTCGATAGGATCATGGGAAGTGGGTCATTTTTGACTTCTGTTTTTCCGCCCGCCCAAGACAGAGAGAGAGAGAGAGACGCCGGTACAGTTAATATAAGGGATTTAAATAAAACAAACCCGTAAAAACAAAGTTTTTGACTATACATCCCTTATATATGAGACATAACTAACAGTATTGATTATTTTCAAACATTTACAGACTGAATCTGTCTTAACTCAACTTTGCATCATAACCCTAGTGGGGGGGGGGAGGGGTGGGTGGGGGGGAGAGGGGAAAAGTCTGGTCACCGATTCGCTTGACCGAGCTCAGAGTGACACGTAAAATGTAAACATAAGCGCCCGTCGCTTCGTTGGGTCGCCTCAATGCGTCAGTTCAAAATTTCACGTGGCAAAAAAACAATAACAAACCGTGAATTAAAATTACATACCTCATATAAGGATAAACTAAAAATGAATTAATTTAATTACGGTACGTTCGATCGATCTGAAATTTTGATACGATGCATTGTTAGGTCAGACGGGTCCGTGTGCCAAATTTCAGTTCGATCGGATCATGGGAAGTGGGTCATTTGTGACTTCTGTTTTTCCGCCCGCCCGCCGGGCCCAAGACAGAGAGAGAGAGACGGCCGCGAAGTTAATATAAGGAATTTAAAAATAGTGGTAAAAAACAAACCCGTAAAAACAAAGTTTTTGACTATAAATCCCTTATATATGAGACATAACTAACAGTATTTTCTAACTCTTAACTCAACTTTGCTTCATAACCCTAGGGGGGGGGACTGAGCTCAGCATGACACGTAAAATGTAAACAAAAGCACGCGGTAATTCGATGGGTCGTGACAACTCAAACATTCACGTGGGAAAAAAACAATAACAAACAGTGAATTTAAATTACATACCTCATATAAGGATAAACTAAAAATGCTTTAATTTAATTACGGTACGTTCGATCGATCTGAAATTTTGATACGATGCATTGTTAGGTTAGACGGGTCCGTGTGCCAAATTTCATTTCGATCGGATCATGGGAAGTGGGTCATTTTTGACTTCTGTTTTTCCGCCCACCCAAGACAGACAGAGAGAGAGAGAGACGCCGGTGAAGTTAATATAAGGGATTTAAAAACAAAGCCGTAAAAACAAAGTTTTTGACTATAAATCCCTTATATATGAGACATAACTAACAGTATTGATTATTTTCTAACATTTACAGACTGAATCTGTCTTAACTCAAGTTTGCTTCATAACCCTAGGGGGGGAGGGGGAGAGGGGAAAAGTCTGGTCACCGATTCGCTTGACCGAGCTCAGAGTGACACGTAAAATGTAAACAAAAGCGCCCCGTCGCTTCGTTGGGTCGCCTCAATGCGTCAGCTCAAACTTTCACGTGGCAAAAAAAAACAATAACAAACCGTGAATTTAAATTACATACCTCATATAAGGATAAACTAAAAATGCATTAATTTAATTACGGTACGTTCGATCGATCTGAAAGTTTGATACAATGCATTGTTAGGTCAGACGGGTCCGTGTGCCAAATTTCAGTTCGATAGGATCATGGGAAGTGGGTCATTTTTGACTTCTGTTTTTCCGCCCGCCCAAGACAGACAGAGAGAAAGAGAGAGACACAGAGACGCCGGTGAAGTTAATATAAGGGATTTAAATAAAACAAACCCGTAAAAACAAAGTTTTTGACTATAAATCCCTTATATATGAGACATAACTAACAGTATTGATTATTTTTAAACATTTACTGACTGAATCTGTCTTAACTCAACTTTGCATCATAACCCTAGTGGGGGGAGGGGTGGGTGGGGGGGGGGAGAGGGGAAAAGTCTGGTCACCGATTCGCTTGACCGAGCTCAGCGTGACACGTAAAATGTAAACAAAATCGCCCCGTCGCTTCGTTGGGTCGCCTCAATGCGTCAGCTCAAAATTTCACGTGGGAAAAAAACAATAACAAACCGTGAATTTAAATGACATACCTCATATAAGGATAAACTAAAAATAAATTAATTTAATTACGGTACGTTCGATCGATCTGAAAGTTTGATACGATGCATTGTTAGGTCAGTCGGGTCAGTGTTCCAAATTTCAGCTCGATCGAATCACGGGAAGTGGGTCATTTTCGACTTTTGTTTTTCCGCCCGCCCATGAGATGATGAGATGATGAGATGATGAGATGATGAGAGAGATGATGAGATGACGACAGAGACGGCCGCGAAGTTAATATAAGGGATTTAAAAAGATGTGTGGGCTTCAGACGTGAATTTTAAAGAGTTTTTATTATAAGTTTTTAAAAATAGCTGTAAAACAAAGTTTTTGACCCATAAATCCCTTATATATGAGCCATAACTAAAAGTAGTGATTATGTTAAAAGCGTGTCCTTTTTAAAAAAAGATGTTTTAAATATTTAATTATTACACGCTTTTATTTAAGTCACACTGTTTGTATGTTGTATCCATCCATCCTTCCTTCAAATCTTGAAACGTAAAATTAAACCACTTCTTATGGTCCTAGAGATCTCAAAATTTTACCACAGATAGATCTTGGATGGCAATGCATTGTTTTAAAATTTCAGATCGATCGAATGTACCGTAATTAAAATAATCAATTTTTAGTTTATCTCTATTTATCACTATTTAGAATGTATGGTCGTCTGCTAGAGTTGACCTCCACGGCTCACTGGTTTCACTCCAGCCTTCGTTTCCCAAATTTCCGTGTTTACATCAAGGGCAGGGGAGATCAGCACGTTTCAGTCTGTAAATGTTTGTTAATATAAGCGCGTCCTTTTTAAAAAAATATTTTTTTACATTTTACTTATTACACGCTTTTATTTAAGATGGTTGTATCCATCCATCGTTCCTTCAAATCTTGTAACGTAAAATTAAACCACTTTTGATGGTTCAAGAGATCTCAAAATTTTACCACACATAGATCGTGGATGACAATGCATTGTATCAAAATTTCAGATCGATCGAATGTTCCGTTATTAAATTAATAAATTTTTAGTTTATCTCTAATTATCACTATTTAGAATGTATAGTCGTCTGCTAGAGTTGACCTCCACGGCTCAGTGGTTTCACTCCAGCCATCGTTTACCAAATTCCCGTGTTTACATCAAGGGCAGGGGAGATCAGCGCGTTTCAGTCAGTAAATGTTTGTAAATAAAAGGCTGTCCTTTTAAAAAAAAGATTTTGTTACATTTTACTTATTTCAAACATTGTTTTGTGCCTGGGTTTTTTGATGGAGACAGAGGCGGAGTAAAGTCAATTTGAACAACAACATTCGGAAAATTTGATGATAAATCTCAAACTCTTCCTACATTTTTAAAACATATATTGTAAAAATATATTGTAAACAAATATTGTAAACATGTTGTAAACGTAGGTTGTCATTAAATGTGTACATATATGGTAAACATATGTTGTAAACATATGTTGTAAACATATGTTGTATACATATATTGTAAACATATGTTGTAAAAATATGTTGTAAACATATACTGTAAACATATGTTGTAAACATGTATTGAAAACATATATTTTATCCTTAAGTAATGTTTGTATAAATATGAAATTTACAATATCCATTATGGAAAATTTTTTTTTAAATGTAAGTGTGGTCTTAAAGAAATCGAATCTTTTCCAGAACGAAACTTGAAAGAGCCTGAACAGTTTTATTTAAAAAACAGAATTCATTAAAAAAAATCATTGTGCAACAAAGGAAAATGTGGGGTCACATATCCACTTTGTGGAAAGACAAGTTAGGGTATTACAGCCAATTTTTGAATACAAAAACTAGAATGACACAACCAATGTGTGGATGGACAAACTGGGGTTGCATAACTACTTTCTTGATGTATCTTAAGTATGATTGCTGTTTAATGACTTGCAAAACTTAAAACCTTTATACTACCATGTTATCAGAAAAAAGAATCATAGTGTGTGTGTTTGTGTGTGTGTATGTGCGTGCGCGCACGCGTGTGTGTGTGTGAGTAGTTATTGTACGTCTCATGAATTTCAATTAAAACGTAAAAGTTCTAAAGATTAAGATTAAGATTAAGATTTATTTACTTTATTTATGGGGCTGAGAGCGGGTATATCAGAAGAAATATCTGCCTGCTCCAAGCACATTCAAATTTAAAAAATGAAAATAAATAGAAACAGCTCAAAAAACATTCATGGCTTTCTTCTTCTACGCATTCGACGCTTATTATAATCAAGACCTTAAATTTTGTTGAATCTAATGTTCAACCACATTTTATACCAAGCTATTTACAAAGCATAATGGCACAAAGATTATTTTTTAAAATAGGTAGTTACAACGATGTTTTGAAATCTCGGTGTCTTGTGTACTTAAAATAAAGCGTCAATTAAAACAAAAAGTTACAGGATGACTAACACTCCAAGTGAATATTCATAATTGAAGAAACGCTTCTGTCTACATAAAACATTTATGAAAAGGATTTTTTACAAAGTTAGGCTTTCGGTGGATAAGTTCTAGGATTTTATTACATAAGTATTAGAGACCTAGTTGAAGGACAGGTGTATGCTGGACCACACCAGGAACATTTTTAAAGTTCATTTGAATATGCTGCCAATAAATATATTGAAAATGGTTACCATAGTTACCTGTAAGGGTAAATAATTTTGAGTGGAATTTATACCCTCCCCACCCACTTAATATGGTGGAGGCAATGCGTGAAAGGAATGAGTCCGTGATCAGGGTCAGTATATAAAAGATGTTTGCACCAAACAAAAGCGCAGATCAACCTTTCACTCAATAGCTGTTTAGAAACGCACCGTGGTGAATAAATGGTGATTAAAATTGAATGCAACAATTGTAAAATAACTTGAAAATCCCTCGAGGCTAAACAACACGAAGACGCGGGGTTTTTTTCTTCTCCTTATCGAGTACAGGTTACGAATGTTTTATATTACAGCATTTTGGATCACGAGATTACTTTCTAAATCAACCTATGCGTCATGAGCAGTAACCGTGTCTTATTTTGTTACGACACGCTGTTGGCTTTCTTGTGATTGACCGGCAGATTTAAAATCAAACAAATAAACATAGTGTTAATGAATTTGTAATATCAGGTCTAGATGAGTTAAAGTTTTGTTGTATTCCATTTACTGTGGCTTAAAATAAATCGTGGAATTGTGTGACTACAACTGAATTAATATTTAAAAAAAACTTTAAAACGTGCATATGGTTAATGTAATTAATATTTTTTTATGGTGGAAAACCTGGCTAAACATACAGTTTTATGCTCATGTATCCATATAATATTTATATTACTTAAAAATAATATATTAGGTCACTTCTCACGTATACAATAAACAATGTTTGGACTTCGGCAACATAAATCAAACATGTTAAAATTGGCGCTGTGGATTATGGGCACAGCACACGTGACAGCCACGATCGTGACCTTCCAAATTCACCTCAATCGTGACCTAAATGGTAAATCTACGGGCACCTGGATGTTTGGGGAGACTACCTTGAAGTCGTCTGCTAACAAAATAGATTGCGCCAAAGTTTGTGTGTTCAACGCCAGTTGTGTCAGTTTTGCTTTCCACAACGTCAGCAAGGTGTGCAAGCTTTATGCTGCAACAATAACAAAATACAACGGACTAGTCAACGACCCTGCGTATGTGACATATCACACAAGTAAAGGTGAGTTATTACTTATTTGGTTTTATATGACATATCATATAAGTAAAGGTGAACTTTGATACAATCCTATCAATATATGTATACATCGACCTGACAAAGGCCTTTGATACAGTTTTCAGAGAGCGCCTATGGAAGATAATGGCCAATAATGGTTGCTCAAGAAAGTTTATAGCCATTGTAAAGCAGTTCCATGATGGCATTCAGGCTGGGGTTTAGGACAATAGAGAGGCCTATAAAGCCTCCCCGGTTACTTATTGTGTAAAGCAGAGTTTTGTTCTGACCCCGACACTGTTTAGTCTCATGTTCTCAGCCATGCTTACAGAGGACTTCAGGGATAGCAAAGAAAGTCTGGAAATTAAGTATCGCACTGATGGTCGCTTGTTCAATCTCTGGAGGCTTAAAGCAAAAACAAAGTTCAAGTCAGACACTATCCTGGACCTTCTATTTGCTGACGACTGTGCCCTTAACGCTGGCTCGGCAGCACACCTGCAACTTAGCGTAGATAAATGTTCCAGTGAGTGCTCAAACCATGGACTCACCATCAGCTCAAAGAAGACAGAAGTTCTGTACCAGCCGGACCCAAGCAGACCTTACACTGAGCCTAATATAATCATCAACGGCAACAAAATCAACGCAGTGAGCCGTTTTACTTAACTTGGCAACACACTGTCCCAGAATGCCAACATAGATGGCGAGGTGAAGGTGAGAATCTCCAAGGCCAGTGCAGCATTGGGAAGATTGTATTAACTGAAGGGTAATCAGCCCCAAAACCAAACTAAAAGTATGCATAGCTGTAGTGCTCCCCACTTTACGATACGCATGCGAAACACGGACCGTATACCAACGCCCTGCGAGGTTGCTGAACCACTTTAACACCAAAAGGTTAAGAAAAATTCCCAACATAAAATGGCAGGAAAAAGTTCCAGACACCGTTGGGCGGGGTATGTTGTGCGCATGCCGGACCATCGGCTCCCCAATAGGCTTTTCTTGAGGAGCTTACTGATGGGCCCGCGGAGGTCCCCGAAAGCGATTCGCTTATAACCGCTTTAAAGGCCTTTGACATTGGGCATGACTCCTGAGAGGCGGCAGCCAATAACCGAGTCCCCTGATATGATACGGAAGGCGCAGCAGTCTGCGAGGAAAATAGACAACAGGCGGGCAAGTCCAGACGTCAGGCCAGGAAGGATCGTGTTCAATATCCTCCTGATGGGATCCCAACCATCTCTTGTCCAACGTGAGGACACATATTTCGTGCAAGAGTAGGGCTAATAAGCCACCAGAGGACACAGGTGGTGGCCTAAGCACTGGAAATTATAAAAAAAACCCGTAAAAACAAGTTAAGAATGTCAGTAAAATACGCACCTTATTGCGTGACAGGAAAGGTCGTTCAATATAATACGCACCGCGACACTCTATCTCCAAAATTTAACATGATACATAGGGATAAATAACATAATCTAAAAATTCAATAATTTAATTACAGTACATGTGATCGATCTGAAATTTTGATACGTCGTTTTTATCATCGGCACGAAACTGCCTGCAAAGTTTCAGCTCGCTAGCTTACGAGGAAGTGGGTTAAAATACGATCAAAAGTTTTGGCAACAAGCAAACAAGCAAACAAGGGCTCAAACAAACAGACACCACGAGTTAGTATAAAGGATTAAAAAATATGATGAGAGTGGTCATCGTCGATTACGATGGACAAGCAACACACACACACATTATATAATCCCATGACCTCCAAGGAATTTTAGAATGTCAAAGATCTTCCTTTTATGTGCTGGGCGTTGCGTAACACATTCACCACCGCTGTAACTATTTAGTTCAACTTTGAACCCCTGACGATTAGGCGAGAAAAAACAATCATGACTACGATGGAGCGATACCGTCACTTGAAACATTACGAACCATGCTTCCAATTATAAGACCGGTGGGTGAACAGGACAAGACAGAAGATTTCCTCTTTGGCAAACGTGGTCGACTTACCCCATACCCAGGGGCACGGAGGGAGATGGCACAACGTCAATGCTTTGAATGACCTGAAATACGTTTGACTCAATGGCCATACAGTGGTGACAAAAATTAACCTAGTCGAGCTTCATCACGACTGAGTCCTAGACAAGGGATGGCAAGCCTAAAGCACGGGTGTCAAAGTTGGCACTCAAAGCCCCGCATCAGCCGGCTCGCGACTAAATTATTACTTCCTAATCAAAACAGTTAAGCCAAACCACCATTTTCAGGGTTTCGTTTGAGAGTTGGTACTTGTCTATTAATAAGTGGGTTTTGGTTTAAATTTTGGGCACGCGGCCCCAAAATGTTTCGGCATCATTGCTCTGAAGGGGTAAGGCTACTACTGCCTTGTTCAAGACTTCACAGACGGTTTTTTGTTTCAAGGGCCGAAGAAGTGGGTACGGCGTGCTGATTGAATACCCCCAGATATCGTCGAACCGTCTGGTCTGTGTGTACAGGCTAGTTTATAAATGTGACATGGCATTCGAGTAATATTCCAGACATATTTTGCAAGGCAAGGGTGTGCTTTTATATATTACTAGCAGACCCGTCGTGCGTTGCAACGATCTCAGTAAAAAGGAATATATATAGATAAAAAATAAATTACATTAAGGGTCACCAGGCCCATCAGTTTAAAATATGAAGCTCGAAAATCTGTTCATTTCAATCAATTTCATAACAAAAATATAAATATATGTATCTATATTTCTCAATATCGTGTAAAATTGAATGGGGAATACAATATTACAAATTTAGTAAAAACACATTTAGGGCCCCTAGCCCCGATGAAATAGAAATTATGAGATCAGTGCCCTATCGAAATTTAATATAGGCTTTTAAGTTTTTATATACCGCGTTTGGTCAAAATCCATTTATTTTCTCATTATCTAACACCTAAACTAATTTTTATATATATGTAGATATAAGGAAAACTACATTAAGGGGCTCCCAGGCCCGTTCAATTCAAGATGTACATTTTGAAAACATGTTCATTTAAATTCATTTTAATCATGGATATATTTCTCAAGATCGTTAAAAACTGAGTGGGAAATAATATCTTAGAGTATACACAAAAAAAGACATTTGGGGCCCCCGGACCATTCGATGTAAGATGTAAATTTCAAAATGCTGTTCATTTTAATTCAGTCTCATCATTGATATATTTCTTAAGATCGTTAAAATAGAATGGGAAATAATATCTCAAACACATACGAAAAAATACATTTGGGGCCCCCGGCACTGACCAATTAAAAATTAGAAGTGCAGTGCCCTTTGTTATTTTAATATGGGCTACCAAGTTTTTATATACCAAGTTTGGTTAAGATCCATTCATTTACTCAGTAGTTAACGCATAAACTCATTTTTATATAGCTCATAAAAGCAAAAAACGACATTAAGGGCCCCAGGGCCCATTTAGTGCAAGATGTCAAGTTCAAAACGCCTGTTTATTTCAATCAATTTCATTGTGGATATATTTATCTATATTTTTCAAGATCTTTAATAATTGAATGGGGAATAAAATATTAAACGTTTATGAAATAAGACATTTTGGGCCCCCAGTCCCGAAGAAATGGACATTAGGAAATTAGTCCCTTTGGTATTTCTATATTGGCTATCAAGTTGTTATATACAAAGTTTGGTTAAGATCCATCAATTTACCTAATAGCTAACGCTTAAACTAATTTTTATATAGCTCATATATAAGAAAATAAATCATTTTATGGGCCCCGGCGCCCCATGAGGGTTAAATTTTGAAAAAAAAGTAGCCAGTGACCATCCCAGGAGCGTACTCAAAAGTCTCCAAAAGTTTCATGGCGATCGAATGAATGGTTTAGTCAGCTATACAAAGACATGCATACATACATACATACATACTTTGATTTTTATATATATAGATATAAGATTAGAAAAAACAACATTAAGGGCCCCCGGGCCCAATCGGTGCAAGAAATTAACTTTAAAATACCTGTTCATTTCAATCTGGATCATGATAGATATATTAGTCAATGCTTTTCAAGATCGTGTAAATCATACCGGGAATAAAGTATTTAACGCTTAAAAAAAAAGATTTTGGGCCCCCGGCCCCGAATGAACGGACATTAAGTGTTCAATGCCATATGGTACTTTAATGTTGGCTATCAAGTTGTTATGTACCAAGTTTGGTCAAGATCCATTCATTTTCCAAGCAGCTAAGCCCTAAACTAATTTTTATAAATCTCATATAAGAAAAAATTCTCATTATGGGCCCCCGGCGCCCCATGAGTGTTAAATTTTGAAAAAAATTAGCCTATTTCCATCCCCGGAGCGTACTCAAAAGTCTCCAAAAGTTTCATGGCGACCGAATGAATGGTATAGTCAGCTAACGGGAATAAAGTATTTAACGCTTACCAAAAAAAAAGATTTTGGGCCCCGGCCCCGAAGGAATGGACATAAGAAGTTCAATGCCATATGATACTTTAATATAGGCTATTAAGTTGTTATGTACCAAGTTTGGTCAAGATCCATTCATTTTCCAAGCAGCTAAGCCCTAAACTAATTTTTATATAGCTCATATAAGAAAAAATTCTCATTATGGGCCCCCGGCGGCGCCACATGAGTGTTAAATTTTGAAAAAAATTAGCCTATTTCCATCCCCGGAGCGTACTCAAAAGTCTCCAAAAGTTTCATGGCGACCGGATGAATGGTTTAGTCAGCTATAACAGACATGCATACATACATACATACATACTTTGATTTTTATATATATAGATAAAGATGAAGTTGAGTTGTAACTAACTTTAGGTAACTTTTGAACACACATTGACATGTTATTATAATATTCTTATTTTCAATCTACCAGCGAGTAGAGCATTTGGCGCCGAGTGTTACTCCAGTTCTGACTGTCTCCTGGCCAACTCGGATTGTATCAATCAAACTTGCCAGTGTCAGGCAGGCTGGAGTTATCTGCCCAACAGTCTCTCTTGTGTTGTTGGTAAGTTGGAATCTATTATTCAAAAATTTCCATTAAGTAAAGACATTTTAAAACTCTCTTAACTTGGCTGGGTGTATCTAATAGGGAAGTGACACAGAGGTGGGCGTGTAATTTGGAGGTGACACAGAGGTGGGCGTGTAATGTGGAGGTGACACAGAGGTGGGCGTGTAATGTGGAGGTGACACAGAGGTGGACGTGCAATGTGGATGTGACACAGAGGTGGACGTGTAATGTGGAGTGACACAGAGGTGGGCGTGTAATGTGGAGGTGACACAGAGGCGGGCGTGTAATGTGGTGGTGACACAGAGGTGGGCGTGTAATGTGGAGGTGACACACAGGTGGGCGTGTAATGTGGAGGTGACACAGAGGTGGGCGTGTAATGTGGAGGTGACACAGAGGTGGGCGTGTAATGTGGAGGTGACACAGAGGTAGGCGTGTAATGTCGAGGTGACGCAGTGACATCACCATTCTGACAATTTTATGTGGAACCAAAAACCCGAGTGAAAGTTCTTCATGTGACGAGTTGTAGGAGACACAGTTCAAAAACACGCTACGACAAAGTAATAGAGTAGGACAGTCATGGCGAACTTAAGGCACGCGTGCCACAGTTGCAGGCAGAGCCTCATCAGCCGGCACGCGACTAAAATTTTACTTCCTAAATCAAACCAGCTAAGCCAAACCGCAAGCTTTGGGTTTAATTGGATTTTTCGACACTTTGCTATAAATAAGGGATTTAAAAAAAAAGTTTTTGGCACGCGGACCCCAATAAGGTCCGCCAACACTGGAGTAGGATATAAGCACATACCATCATCATCTGTGGCACTGCAGCCCACATAGGGCCCTGGCCTGATATAAGCACATAACATCACTACATAGGGCCCTGGCCTGATATAAGCACATAACATCACTACATAGGGCCCTGGCCTGATATAAGCACATAACATCACTACATAGGGCCCTGGCCTGATATAAGCACATAACATCACTACATAGGGCCCTGGCCTGATATAAGCACATAACATCACTACATAGGGCCCTGGCCTGATATAAGCACATAACATCACTACATAGGGCCCTGGCCTGATATAAGCACATATGGTGTTGATAACATCTGGGTTTGTCTTGTATCATGATACAAGCAGTTTTAAACGTTCATTTAATTTTATGATGTATATTCAGTCAGTTAATGTAGCAAATATTTTATAAATTTGAGAATAAAATATCATCACCCCCTAAAATAAAAAAAAATATTAAAAAATAACAAAAAAACAAAACAAACAAACCATTGTGTCAGGAGACTCGCCTGAACTCGAATTACTGTTACTTTCAGATTGTCCAGCGTTTGGCACCGAATACAGCCCCTTTGTTGCTCACTACATGAATATCCTCGGTGCAGTGAAGTACACTGACCCTTCGTCCTTAACCATTGCCGGCTGCGCAGCCAGGTGCTTTGACGAAACGTCACTGCTGTGTCGGTCTTTTGAATTGCACCTCAACCATGGACATTGCTACCTACAGCCGGACACGCCCATGACCTCTCCAGCGCTATACCAGCCGAATTCAAACAGCGTCACATATTTTCAGCGCCATTGCAAGTTTATGGCATAGAAATGAATAAAATAATCTAAAAATTCAATAATTTAATGACAGTACATGCGATCAATCTGAAATTTTGATATATTGTTTTTATCATCGGCACAAAACTGCCTGCGAAATTGCAGCTTGCTAGCTTACGAGGAAGTGGGTTAATAAAAAAAAACACGTAAAAGCCAAGTTTTTCACTATAAATCCTTTATGTACGAGACGTAACTAAAAGAATGTTCATTATAATACGCAGCGCAAGACCATCCAAAAATTCAAAATTGCAGTTGTGTCGTAAAACAGGCTTAATATAATGCGCACCGATCAGGAATATGTTTATAAAAATTGTTGGTAATAAAATACGCACATTATTGCGCGACAGAAAGGTCGTTCAATATAATACGCACCGCGACGCTCTATCTCAAAAAATAACATGATACATAGGAATAAATAAAATAATCTAAAAATTCAATAATTTTATTGCGGTACATGCGATCGATCTGAAACATCGTTTTTATCATCAGCACGAGTCTGCCTGCAAAATTTCAGATCGCTAGATTACGGGGAAGTAGGTTAAAATCGATCCAAAGTTTTGTCGACAGACGAGCAAGCAAGCAACCAGACACCACGAGTTAATATAAGGATTTAAAAATCGATCCAAAGTTTTGGCGACAAGCAAGCAAGCAAACAGACACCACGAGTTAATATAAAGGATTTAATAAGGCAACTTTGCAATGGTGCGGAGAATTTTGTGTAAAGGAATTATTTTTGATAGAATTTTTGCGACTTTGGAAAATTTAGTTGAAATTAAGCTTAATAGTCGTGAACGTTTAATACAACGGTTGCGACAGGGATTAGTGAAATATTTCCTGAAGAAGTTTCCCTTAATCAACGATAATCTTATGAGATGAACTAAATTGCCCCAATTTTTTTAATTGTCGCTTTTAAATTCAGAACGTTTTAATTGACCTTAAATTGTTTCAGTCAATAAGATTGACGGATGCATTCTCCAGCTGCGAGCTGAGGCTGCAATCAAAACAATGAACTCTTAGAGTTGAAGACAGACATTCTGCTTATAATAGGAGCATTCAAATAAATAACTAAACAGGCAAGTCAGTCAAATCACCACTACCCTTGATGCAAAAAGGAATGATGAGATCACGCGATACTTGCTTCTCTTCAGCAACCAATCATGTAGTGATTCATGGTTGAACTGACTTTTCACGTAGTAATCAAATACTGCTTTGGTTACGTTCATCGTTATCTGCCGTGAATGGTTTCGGAACCCAATGAACGGTTGATGATCATTGGACAGGATTCTGTGGCATTATGTTTGTGATCTGTTTGTATGACGTCAATACCGTCAGGTGGAGTTGGTAGAAGTCACATGCACTTAATGAGATTATGTTCCCATTACATTATCTTCTTGTGCCCCAGATGCCACAAAGTAACTACTTTAGCGCTGAAGTATAAACATTTCTGGTGCTAGTACTAAGAGTGATTTTGGGATCCCGCAGTGGTCAAAGAATAAACCCACTTTCAGACTCATTGAGTTTTTTTTTACTTACTAATATTTGATTATTCTCATGTATTCACCTTTATTCTTTGTTCACATAATTGATCATAAAGACACATGTTTATATTATTAATGTCTGTATTTGATAAGGAAACAATTAGATTACACACGGGTATACCACATAATAACTATAATAATAATTTTATAATCTGCATATCGCTGTATCCCAGTAAGGAACTTGGCTCACAGCGCTTTACATGAAAATAATAAAATACGTTTAAGTATTAAATTAATATTCATATCATATAACAACCACATAAATGACAGTACGTTACACATAAGCTACGTTAATCTTTAAAAGAAATGTTGTTTAATGAATTTAGAAAAGAAAATTTGAAAAGATGTGTCTTAAGCGAAGTCTTGAAGGTCTTGGTAGTTGGAATACTACGGATGTGTAGTGGCAGAGAATTTCATTGTTTCGCTGCACAAAAAGAGAAAGACCTTTCGCCAAATGTTTTAGCTGACGAGTGAGTGAGTAGACCGACAAAAGTTCAGTAAGATAGGAAGGACATGAGTCAGAAAAGAAGTTGTGACAGAGAACGGCCAGTTTATAATCTATTCGGGCTTTTATAGGTAGCGAATGAAGTGAGTAAAGTAGCGAAGTAAAATAGATAACGATCACATTGCAGCTCCGGGTCGGACGAAGTTCAGTTCAGGACATCAGTAAATCGATATCTGATTGAGTTCACGTAGCATTAAAAGAGAGATCACTGGATTTATCTGTCAATATATTTAATATTAATACACATTCTAAAGTAGATCCTACATGTGGAAGAAAATCAGCAGCCCCGAGCCTAGTGCTCTTCATGGGTCTTCCCGGAAACTCCCCTCAGCTCTCTTGCCCCCTAAGGGACCTAAAAGCGGAGAGACCCCCCGCAACGGTTGCTTCTGAATCAGCCGCCTGGGCATCCAAGACACAAGGTCGAACATGCCTCCCACTAAAATGGACCCCACAAGGAGGGGTGGAATTTTCCATACTTCGACTCCCTACCACTTCGGCGCCAGCCCGGCAACGCACACGAGTCTCTATGGTTAGGACTGCCACAAAGCGGGGGACGAATGTTTAACTTTATTATTTATATACACTTTTAATAGTGCATATGGCCAATTTTATACATACATATACGATATATATTTTTCTACTTGCGCATGGAGCAAGAAAAGTGTTTTTATCTTTATCTCTATCTGAGCGTTTTACTAAATTTTTGTCATTTTGTATTTCCAAGTTAGAGTTTATTGCTTAATGTATGATTACTACTTTTCTCTTTGTTTTTTTAACTTCTAGTGTTTCTTGGATTAGTCATTTAACTTATGGAGTTTCTCTTGTCATTTGTGAAAATTCAACAGTAATGAATTTTGCAACACTTTTTTTGGATATATATATATATATATATATATATTATATATATATATATATATATATATATATATATATATATATATATATATATATATATATATATATATAAAATTGGATTAAGAATATTTAAATTTAACAATATATATATATATATATATATATATATATATATATATATATATATATATATATATATATATATATATATATATATATATATATAATGTATACTTAAATATAGATATGTTTACATCTTTATAACGTTGCATTCGATTATAATGAAAGTTTTCTTCATCGAATTCTAGAAAATTGCAACGTTTAAATAAGCAGGACAAGCTACAAAGATCTGCAATTTTTTATTATATGAATGATTCCAGCGAATTTTCTATAATTTTATATTTAATAATATATATACATAAATTATATAATTTATTTGCCCAATTAAAGCTTATTTATCTTACCCTCTCTTTCGTTTTACATAATCTAGATATATACCGTATACAGAGTTTTTAGAAAAAGACTTTAGACATAGACACAATTAAAATTGACACTTTAGAGTTTTAGTAATTTTATACTCTATATATCTACATTCTAATTTGAAACATTAAAAAAAATAATTTCAAATATTATAAAAATTCAATAAATACTACGGAATATCCTCATGTTAAAACCATACAGTATCGAAATGTAATCATCATCCAAAGTGCAAGAGGAAAGATATTACTGCCTAAAAGTCACACACCAAATCTGAAGTAAACTCCTCGATACTAATGCTACTGATCTGAAACCAAGTGGCCGAAGTCGTACGAGAACGTTATGCTGATATGCTGCTACCAGTAATTGATTATTCATGTTTTCAGATCACTCTGGTTGTAGATGTAAAATCACTGTACCCGGTAAAAAATTAAATTGTAACAATATATTGAGAGTTGAATGATATAAATAAATGACCCTAGCGTATAGATGGACATTTTTTTCAACTTATAAACATTAACTTCACCAAATCAGACACTGAACTAACAAAAAGGAGAAATAAGATAGCTCACGCGATAATGATTACCTGTATATTGTGGAGGACCTGGGGAGGAGTCATTTGCGGGTATTGTTTATGAGTAGTGCTGGCTAAGGGTGTGGAGGGGCCAGACTTTGCGAAAACACTCTAACAGACAAAGGGATGAAATATAACGTTTTTATCTTCTTGGGCCTTTGGATACGTGTAATTCATGAAATATTTGATGCCCAAAATTATTTATTGTGCTCAAAACATTAAAATATTTGAGAAGCAACGAATAGATTTGTTAGAAGATGAATTGACTTAATGCCAAAATGGTATGTGATGTCCTTCGCATTTTAATGGGAGTGATAGGGACAATTTTTTGGGAGGATGGAAGGGAAAATGCAGACTAATGAAATAAAAAGAGTTGAGAAGAAAGTTGTATCCATCGTTAGATTAGGTTACTGTAGAATTTCTAGAGCGGTTTTGGCAGCTTCACAATTCTGGTAACAGATTTGATTTTAATGCACAAGCAACTGGACTGGTCAGTAATGACCATAAGTCCTCATCTCACATGACATGGACAAACAAGGACTTCTGCTGAACTCACAGTTAATAAAAAATAAATTAATGAATTTCAAAAACAAAAAGATTTGTTAAAGATTATAATGTTATTTCTGTACAAAATTACCCTGCCTGAAATAAGAATATACTTAACAATTTTTTTAATAATAAAAGCGTGATATTTTAATGGGGGAAATGCGGCAGAAACATAAAACCACGCCACGCCAAATCTTCTCTTTCTTTAACTAAATATTATTCGAACGGTTCATGCATATTTTAATAACATTCCTGTTTTTTTCTCCATTTTTTCAAATTCTCCAATTTAAAAAAAAATTAAATAAAAACGCAATAGACTTCATTGGAAAAAAGGCATTGAGTTTAATCAATATTGATATTTTCCTTAATAGCTGTAAAATTGAAAAGACTGGGTAAAATGAATTGCATGAAATCGCAGACCAGTCCTCCACTTCAACACGACTAGCCCCATCTCCACCCCCCCCCACCACAAACACAAACACATCTTTGGCGAAACTAACAACATAATTGACAATTACCGTAACAAGACATATACTGACAAGTAAACTTTAATAAACTGAAATCTGTAATATTTATTTAGACATTATCAATCGATAAAACTGTATAACCTGTCGATCAAGTTGTGGTTCGACGTCTTTGATCGTCGCACGCGCTGCCAACTGTCGCCCTTCACCTTAATCCTGACCTGCAAGACGTGATGTTGAGGACATCAAAACTGAAGCTTCCGTTTCTGATCAAACACTGCTCCAGTCGTTGTACCAGGATGTCGTCTGGATAGTCAACGTGTGACGTCTCGCGTACAGTATCATATATTTACGGTTATATCAGTGTGCATTAAGACCACGTGTACAGAAATACCAGATGTTTAGCCAATAACACAACTTCTTGCTTTCGCGACTCGAGAATAGAAAATTCCTAGACTCTCAAAACTTGAATTGAAACCAAGTTAATGTTTATCCGAATGTGTAAAAGTTGTGCTAATTTTTCCTCTTCTTATTTGTAACACAATGACAACATGTTTATGATTAGTTGTTTACAAAGTAGATTCCTCGCAAACTTTTTACAAAGGCAACGGACGATAACGAATTAGTATACCTTAAGGGTGAAAAACGTATACATAAAGGGTAAAATAAGGATACCGTTCGTTAGAGTAATGTTAATGTTCCGTCTATTACAACGGTGGCCTAACTGCGGTTCGCGAGCAGCCTGCGGCTCTTCTGTGTTCACATTGCGGCTCACGTACAATTTATGAAAGATATTTTAAAAGGATTACGGGAAGATTTCCTAGCCGGGTTTAATGACCCTTAGTGCTTAAATGCGGTTCTTAACAATTGTTTTAATTTTTAAAATGGCTCTCAGTTACTACAGATCTGGCAACCCCTGGTCTGTTAGTATAATTTGGGGGTATCATTGGCAAACCTCAATGGTAAAATTTGTGTATTATTGAGATGTAACGTAATGGGAACAACACGCACTGCACGCATGTCATTGTGGCCCATTACCTCAAACAACACGCACTGCACGCATGTCATTGTGGCCCGTTACATCAAACAACACGCACTGCACGCATGTCATTGTGGCCTATTACCTCAAACAACACGCACTGCACGCATGTGATTGTGGCCCGTTATCTCAAACAACACGCACTGCACGCATGTCATTGTGGCCCGTTATCTCAAACAACACGCACTGCACGCATGTCATTGTGGCCCGTTACCTCAAGTCAACCTGTCACATTGTTTTGATTAGGTCAACTTGTCGGATTATTCTTTTGACGTTAACTATTCGGATTATATTTATGACATGACGTCAACGATTGAGGTTATTTTGATGACGACAAATTGAAGTTGTTAAGGTTGAACGTATAACAGTATAATTAGTAACTGGTAGCAAGCCATCTAGATTCCTGCGGACGTTTAGTTAGATGTCTGAATAAAACAATAAATTTAATGCGTTCATTGGTACATAATAATAATATTAATAGTAATAATAATAATAATGATAGTAATAATAATAATAATTATAATCAGTGATTTTTTCTAGCAGAACCGCACCTGTTACAGCATCTTTTTTCCCCACATACTTTTTTAAATCCTTTATATTAACTCGTGGTGTCTGCGGCCGACCTTGCTTGCTTGTCGCCAAAACTTTTGATCGATTTTTAACCCACTTGCTCGCAAGATAGCGAGCTGAAATTTTGCAGGCAGTTTTGTACCGATGATAAAAACAATGTATCAAAATTTCAGATCGATCGCATGTACCGTAATTAAATTATTGATTTTTTAGATTATTTTATTTATTCCTATGTATCATGCTATTTTTTGAGATAGAGCGTCGCGGTGCGTATTATATTGAACAACCTTTCTGTCGCGCAATAAGGTGCGTATTTTACTGACAACACTTTTTATAAACCTATTCCTGATCGGTGCGCATTATATTAAACACGTTTTACGACACAACTGCAATTTTGTATTTTTGGATGGTCTTGCGCTGCGTGTTATAATGAACATTCTTTTAGTTACGTCTCATACGTAAAGGATTTATAGTCAAAAACTTGGTTTTTTACGGGTTGTTTTTATTATATTGCTATATTGAATATTTGGTGTTGCTGCTTTTTCAGGTTGTGTTACATGTTTGGTTCGGTACCTATTTTTAACAGTAAAAGCAGCGCTTATATAATTATTATTAAACTATATAATTTGCTATTGTCACGCAAGTAGTGTCTGTCAGTCCTGACGCTACTAATTTTAGAAAGCAGTGAAAACCAAATTACTGCACCAGTGCTTCAAAAGGTGTGCAAATTAAAGATGCGCTGTAAAAAATATTATATGACGTCATTGTTTTCGCTCATATTTTAATTTTGGAAAAGGGATCAATGTAAAAAGAGGATTTGATGATGGTTAATTAAAAAATAAAAAAACAAAGGGGGCGCCGTAGGCGCCCTACAACCAGGGCCGCCTTAACGCATAGGCCCGTTGGGCATTTGCCCGGGGCCCACGAGCATAGGGGCACCATGGGAATATATTTATTTATATATATTATGTTAATTTATATTTTATTCCTTCGGGGGAGGGGCCCCACACTATTTCTTTGTCCGGGGGCCCCAAATGGTGTAAAGACGGCTCTGCCTACAACCCCTATTATAAAATACTTTGTGTACATTTCAGAAAGTTTAATATTTCGTATTTATCAAACAAGGACAAGTTAGTTGGGCTTTTGAAAAAGGTCGGTGCGGTAGGCACCCTAAAAAAAGTGCATTTTAAAAATAAAATAAATAGATTTCAGCTGAAAACTTCCGTCATTTTTGACGGGTGATATGCTAGTAATAATAATAAATTGATAAATTTATAGAGCGCTGTACCCCTGTAAGAAACTTGGCTCACAGCAATTTACAAAAAATAGTAACACACATAATAATCAATGCATTCAATGTCAAACATTCATATCCTAACTACATCATATAATGACAGTACGGTACACGTAAGCTACGTTTATTGTTTAAAGGAATTTTTGATTATTATTTAATTAATTTTGAAATTAACGTTTGAAGAGATGATTTTTTAGTGTAGTCTTGAAGGCCTTATTGGTTGGAATATTGCGAATGGGTAATGTCAGAGAATTCCATAAAGGGGCAACCGTTGCAAAACGTGTCCGTATATGATTTAAACAGACAACTTTACTTTCCCTCTTGAGAAATCCTATATAATAAAAGGCACGTTTCTGTCCGTTCTGTCCGGTCATCTATAGCGATTGGTCCCTCAAGCACACATGACTCCTACAGCCAATCATATTGAACACGTTTACGCGGACTTTCAAAACGAGTTATTTTTGGTGCAGTATTTCTTCCAAGACTTTATTTTTGAGTTATGCGCGTTGGGATTTATAGTCAAAAGCTCGGTTTTTACGAGTTATTTATTGTAACTATAATGAATAGTATTTTTGACGTGATGCACATGTAATGCCGGTCGAGACGGCTGTTGAAGGGTTACAACAAAATGCCACCGAACGGTGGCGGAACGTCCTTGGACGGGCTTTGTTGCTTGTTTAAAATAAAAGATGATTTCTATTGCACAAGTCACAAAGTGATTTATGCAATTCCATTCAAGAAATGCAATTGTGTTTACATGGGTGAGATAGGTCGTCACCTAGGGGATCGGTTTAGAGAACACATTTACTTTATAAATAAACAGGTTCCTTGTCCTCTCTCTAAACACTGCAACAGTGCTGACCATATCGGGACTTCGGATATTTAACCACTGCAACCTATATGCGCGCAGTACAACCGCTAGAATCTATGCAGAAAAGAGATTTATACAAAGATTCGGTACGTTGCCCCATATGAATAATGCTGAGTTCACAATTTTACATAGCTCCCAAATACTTCTCAAGTTCCGTCTCATAACTGCATCTGCGGACCATTGCTTCATACTCTTCTATGCAGTGTTTTTGTAAAGCCTCTGTGCCAACCCCCTCTTCCTTTCATATCTTATTATGTTAGGTTACGTAAAATGTATTGTAAATTTATTTTCTTTAATTTATTTTTAATTTTATTTTAACACATCTATATATATTTATTTCACCTAAACGGGTGAGTGCAAGTAAGCATGACAAATGACAGTCGCTGGGGTCGACGGAGCACAGTTGGCAAGCGTAGTGGGATGAAAGGGAAAAAAGGGGGTGCGGGTGGTAGCTACGATGCTTCTTGCGTTTACTTGCGTTGTTCCTTCACAGAATAACATATGATTCGTTGTGTAGTCGTTATCATGTCTGCCTTGCACGCGCAAAGTCCCGAGTTCAAGCCCCAGAATGAACATTTTATTTTTAAAAACGTTTCTTTCTGCTTTTTTCCATTACTTCGTGCTGCTGTTTGTGTCCTTTCTCTCTACACCCCCCACGTTCTTTTCACCATCTATGATGAGCATGTCTACGGCGTATGCTACGCCGCGGGTCGTATCTCGTTTTATTTATTGTTTAGTACCGATGACGTCATTTGCCGATACGTCTACACATGTGTTGTCCATGAATAACGCTTAACATTTACTGTGTTATTCAAAAAATTACATTGTTCTTTTGGTGTATCTTGTATGTTATTTCAAAGCCTTATCGCAGTACATCTCTGATAAATTAAGTAATGGGGGTGAGACTGCATCTCTGTAACAGTTTTAGCGGAACAAAGTCTCGCGATATTTTTATATTAGTTGATGACCGCCTTTAGTATCGATAGATGTCCCTGCACCGATCGGCTCATCTATTTTATTTCATTCTATTTCTTTTTGCAAGCCTTCAAATCATTTCACACATTATGACTTCATGTCATCTAAAAGAGGAGGAGGTATTGTAGTAAACAAATAATGTAACAACATTTTAAAATTAAAAAAACACAATAAAAGAAAAGAAAACAAAAAAAAACTTATGGGTAATTGGATTTTTAAAAATGAAATTGCAATCCACGTAACAGCATCTTGAAACATAGTTGAATACGATACATTGTTTTGAAATCCCTTCATAGGCGGCGTTAGGTATGCGTGAGGCCTAGTGCAACAATGACCCCGCGGGGCCCCCTAGATTAGATCAATTCTTGCGCAAACTCAGTAGTGCAATATCTGCCGGCTCTTTTGTTACTAAAATATAGTCTCAAGTCTGAAACGCGGGGCCCCCCTAAGCGAGGGGCTTGGGGCGGTTGCTCCAGCTGCCACCCCCAAAAGCCGCTCCTGAATCTTTTTAACAGACTTAAAACATGTTTTAAACATAAACAGAGAGACCATGCATGTTTAGTTTCCATTGCTTAAGTCCCTAAATAACATAATACAAAGTTTTTGTTTTTTTACACACATTTGTTTCTTTATAGAATATTTCAATACCAAACAATTTCCATTTTATAAATATACCATTGTCTTTAATAAATCCGACATGATTAAATTGGTGCTGTGCATTGTGGGTACTGCTCACGTGACAGCCACGATCGTGACCTTCCAAATTCACCTCAATCGTGACCTAAATGGTAAATCTACGGGCACCTGGATGTTTGGGGATACAAACTTGAAGTCGTCTGCTAACAAAATAGATTGCGCCAAAGTTTGTGTGTTCAACACAAGTTGTGTCAGTTTTGCTTTCCATTCTGTCAGCAAGGTGTGCAAGCTTTATGCTGCAACAATAACAAAATACAACGGTCTAGTCAACGCCCCTGGATATGTGACATATCACACAAGTAAATGTGAGTAATGACGTATTTTATTATATGTCTGAGTTATTTACAAGTTCTGACGTGCCATGACATACTTGGTAATAAGGGATATATTTGATATATGACAGAAGTATTGGAATATCAACTTGCAAAAACAAGGGAATAAGATAGAAGCTATATATTACAGAGATTGGCACAGAAGCCAAAAGTGCTGAAATGTGACAAAATCGTGATGTACTACTGAAGAGCTGGTATATACGAGGTATATAGTGATAAATAAATGAAAAGATAATAATATGATATGTATAATATTATGTTTTAACTTTCACTATTAAGTTCTAACGCGTGACAGACAAAAACTTTGTTTTATGAAGAGAAATGTGATGAACGACAGAGGTGGTGATGAATGACAGAAGTGGCGATGTATGACAGAAGTGGTGAGGTAGGACAGAAGTGGTGATGTATGACAGAAGTGGTGATATATGACAGAAGAAGTGATGTATGGCAGAATTTGTCATATATGTGACATACGGGGTGATATGTGACAGAAGTGGTGATGTATTAAAACTTTTGGTTCATAGACTGACTTACTGCCCTTGGTTCATATTGACAGACTTACTGCCCTTGGTTCATAGAATGTCTTACTGTTCTTATATGATCGAATGACTTAGTGCCTTTGGTTCATAAACTGACTTACTGTCCTTGTTTTTATAGACTGACTTACTGCCCTTGGTTAATATAGGACTTAGTGCTCTTGGTTCATATAGACAAACTAACTGTCCTTGGTTCATAGAGTGACTTACTGCCCTTGGTTCATATAAACATACTTACTACTCTTTGTTCATAGACTGTCTTGCTACTCTTGGTTCATAGACTGACTTACTGCCCTTATTTCATAGACTGACTTACTGTCCTTGTTCATATAATGACTTACTGCCCTTGGTTCATTGAATGACTTAGTGCCCTTGTATCATAGAATGACTTACTTCCATTGTTGCATAGAATGACTTACTGCCCTTGGTTCAAAGAATGAATTAGTGCCTTTGTATCAGAGAATAACTTACGGCCCTTATTTCATAGAATGATTTACTTCCCTTGGTTTAGAGACTGACTTAATGCCCTTTAATAATAGAATGACTTACTGCCCTTGTTTCATGGAATGACCTACTGCTAATGTACACAATACATTGGAAGAAAATGACATTTAGTGTATATGTTCGGTTAAATTTGACATCGACAGATAGTCTTGAAACAATTGTAAAATTTAATCTTACTTGTTCTGAAACATCCCCGTCTCGTAATATGTGTTACATCTAACGTTGTTTTTGTTGCAATGAGCACCTTGTTTTGTTGTGTCATCAACTTATACAGTAATCTGAAATAAAATATTTATCATAATGAATTATTATGTTTAATTGTTTCTTGAAGTGGAATTGTAGTGAATGGTGTATTTGTATTGAAATATAAAATCATGTTGTTCCTAGAAGTGCAAGGGAAAAATGACATGATATATTTTCTCCAAGAAGCTTGGGGGAAAACAGTAGTAAATCTAGCACAGCAAAATAGACTTAACCTGAAACATCATCAGGAAACGAATATTGTCACATTTCATCTCGGGCATTTTATTTTTTCCAAGCAGCTAAATTTTCAAGGAAAAGGAAATATTGCCCTGTTTGAAAAAGCCATGAGCTTGTCGTTAAGTAAAATTCGCGAATATTTTAAGACTTGTTGAACACATGCATTTTAACTATCTCATTAAAGGAATTATTAAACGTAGCTTAAAATAAAATTAGATAAAGAAAACTATTTTCGTTTGTTTTATTACCTTAATAAAAGTACATGTTTCAATTGTATTAAGGTCGTGGGTTTCCTGGCCTTGATAAAAGAGCGTTGCCTTCCGAAAAAAGTTTGGGCACCTACAAGTGCAGTGTATAATATTTGTTACAGCTGTTATAACCTTTGGTACAATGTGTTATGTTTGTTACAGCTGTTATAACCTTTGGTACAATGTGTTATATTTGTTACAGCTGTTACAACCTTTGGTACAATGTGTTATATTTGTTACAGCTGTTATAACCTTTGGTACAATGTGTTATATTTGTTACAGCTGTTACAACCTTTGGTACAATGTGTTATATTTGTTACAGCTGTTATAACCTTTGTTACAATGTGTTATATTTGTTACAGCTGTTATAACCTTTGGTACAATGTGTTATATTTGTTACAGCTGTTATAACCTTTGGTACAATGTGTTATATTTGTTACAGCTGCGACTTCCTTCGGTACAGCTTGCACGTCTGACAGCGGCTGTCTGCTGCCACGGTCTGTTTGTGTCAACGACACGTGCCAATGTGATGCAGGGTGGAGTTATCTGCCCAAACAACGGAACTGTGTCTCGGGTAATTATATTATTAAGGAATATGTTGATAGTCTGACACTGTTCTGTTTGAATCGTTCATAGTGTTAAGTCATTTAAGGCTTATGACTATTAGTCGCGTAGTGCATAGAGTAATTAGTCATTTAAAAAATTGTAATTCAAGTAGGACATAGCAAACAAATGATCGTTTTAAAAAAATGCACATCTCTTGAATGACTTATTCTCAATTACATGCATATCATTTTAATTGGAAACATGTATTTTAACTAAAATATTACAATAAAATGCACTACGGGAATTCTCTGATTACAGCAAGTCTAAAAAAGTTGTGCGAAATATTACAACAAAGGCAAATGTGTGTGTTAGTATGTAGCAGCGGCTAGTCATCTAGTTTCATTTAACTTCCGACCCTTTAGCGTAAGCTTTTATTGTTGTTTTTAAGTGAATTTGTTGTCCCCCTTTGTTCTTGGAGTAATTTTCCCTGAGCTAAAAGGTTTTATAAACACATGATAATTTGTATTCTCTAAAAACTCTATAAATTGTTTCCCAGTGATTTCAAAATCAATCAAATGCACATGAGAAACGTTTTATTGTTGATTCTCAGAATGTACAGAGTTCGGCACGGAGTTCACCCCCTTCGCGTCGCACTTTATGTTTGACGTCAAAAGCATGTCTTACCGGGACGTCCAGTCATTGACCATTGAAGGCTGTGCAGCCAGGTGCTTTAATGCCCCATTCGTGTGCCGGTCCTTTGAACTGCACGTCAACCCTCAAGTCTGCTACATACAGCAGGATACGCCGAGCACTTTACCACAAAACTACTTGATCAGAAGTGAAGCCACCTACTTTCAACGTCACTGCAAGTTTCTATAACAACACGCTTGATATCAAACTACATCACTTATTGGACATAGTCTATGTATAGCACTGGACTAGAATTAGAATATTTGATCCGTTGTCACCGGGGTATTTATTGCATGCTAATTCAACTTCAACGACTATAAATCCAAATTTTACTCTTGTAACGGAGTAACGTTTTAATCTCATGAATTTATTTAACATAAAATAGAAACAATTTTGAAATCTTTGAGCTTTTCAAATAGGAAATGGTCAATTGGCATTTCATTACTTCAAATGATTGTATTAGAATTGATTTTCAGAATCTGAAATCGAATTTTTAAGTATATTGCATTCAATAATCTTTTTTTGCTTTCCTTTAACTGCGAATGATACATATTTTTAAAATTGACTTTTGATAAATCAATGGTTTTTCACTGGTTCTTTAAAACATGTTTTTTTTTCAGTGATGTCCCAAGTTACATGTTTTTTTAACATCCTTTATATTATTATTATATCCCCATGTCAATGAAGTTATTAAAAATCAAACAAAACCTTAGGCTTTATAAAAAGGAACTTTAACAAATGTAATAGAGATATAAAACTAAAATGCTACCTCACTTTGGTGAGACCTGTACTAGAATATGCATCTTCTGTATGGGACCCATCCACCAAAGAAAACATTGATAAACTAGAACAAATTCAAAAAAGATCTGCCAGATTCATTACTGGAGAATATTCAAAACTGACAAGAATAACACCATTAGTTCAATCATTAAACCTTGAAACACTAGAGGATAGAAGAACCAAGAGCAAAGTAGTAATCATACATAAAGCAATTAATTCTAATTTAGAAATACAACACAAAGATAACTTAATACAACCCTCAGATAGACATAAGGATAAAAACACCTTTCTTATTCCGTATGCAAGAACAAACACATACAAGTTTTCCTTCTTTCCGTCCGGAATTCGGGCGTGGAATGGGTTGCCTGAAGAATCCAGGAAAACCAACACTTTATCAACATTTAAATCTCTAATAAAAATGCAGGACTAAACACAAACCATAGATAAACGTAGGACGCAATAATCTTCTGTATAGAAGGAGCGTCTGTAAACAGATAAGATATTAACTCGTGGTGTCTGCTTGCTTGCTTGCCGAAAAAAATTGATCGATTTTAAAACCACTTCCTCATATGCTAGCGAACGGAAATTTTTCAGGCAGACTCGTGGCGCGATAGATCAAAATGATCTATCAAAATTTCAGATGGGATCGAATGTACTGTAATCAAATTAATGAAGTTTTTGTGCTAGAGTGTCGCGGTGCGTATTATATTCAACGACCTTTTTTTATTACTTTCCTGTCGCGCTTTGCGGTGTGTATTGTGTGACGATACTTTTTAAACATACTTTCCCGATCGGTGCGCATTATATTAAACATGTTTTAGGAGGCATAACTAAAATTTCGTTTTTTATAAAATTGTCTTGCGCTGCGTATTGTAATAAACATTCTTTTAGTTATGTCTCGCATATAAAGTATTTATAGTCTAAAACTTTGTTTACGTTTTAAAAAATTATTTTAACATTCACTTTATTTTTACCAAAGCACATATTTTAACTTTTAATTATTTCTGTTACTTTTTAGTGTGATGTCAATGAAGACATTGTCGAAATTTAAGGCTTCGATCTGTTTGATTGATTCTAATGGTCAACTATGCATGGGTCTATTAAACTTACTACATTATGAACGATGCAAAACAAAAAGAGAATAAGAAGCTAAACATTTCAATAATTTAAAAGAAAAAAGTAAAAATAACTTTAAATAAATCTTTTTGTAATATAAATTTTGTGTAGTTTAAAAAAAAAGAAAGTATTAGTCTTTTTGTTACAGTGATTTCATTTTCTTGTTAAAAGTAGGGCGAAAATGAAGCCAGTCAATGGTCCGTGTGAATCGCTGGGATTAGACTTGCTAATTTCATAGCACTTGTTCGTATCACTGGCGATGGAAGCATCCATCAATAATGAAAGACAATTATGAGAACTCGTGGCTTTATTCGTTGGTGTGGATCATCATAAGTATGTTACCATAACACTAGGAGCAGTACGAACACATATGTTGTATGTGTCACGTCATACATAACACTGGCAGCAGTACAAACACATGTGTTGTATGTGTCACGTCATACATAACACTGGCAGCAGTACAAACACATGTGTTGTATGTGTCACGTCATACATAACACTGGCAGCAGTACAAACACATGTGTTGTATGTGTCACGTCGTACATAACACTAGCAGCAGTACAAACACGTATGTTGTTTTTTATATGATTATATCATTAAAACGGACATGCATATTACATTTGTACTAAAAAATAACACACTTTTTCCCTTCAATGTTTCAAATTTATTTTTATAACAATAAACATTAACAATTTTTGTAGATTAATCTCTTAGTTCATGTTGACATGAGTCACATATGTGCGTTTCTTATAAAAAAATTGCGTAAAGAACCAAATAACACATCGCGTCCCTTTCTTGTCACAAAACTGTATGACAAACAATAGTGTTAACAATAAACAGAATGCTTCCTGGCTTGTAATACCCTCCCCCCCTCACTTTTCTTAACTTCCATTAATGAAATCGCGAACTTTGAGCATGACCACGCACTTTTTAAATCCTTTATATTAACTCGTGGTGTCTGCGGCCGACCGACCGACCGACCGACCTTGTCGCCAAAACTTTTGATCGATTTTTAACCCACTTGCTCGCAAGATAGCGAGCTGAAATTTTGCAGGCAGTTTTGTACCGATGATAAAAACAATGTATCAAAATTTCAGATCGATCGCATGTACCGTAATTAAATTATTGATTTTTTAGATTATTTTATTTATTCCTATGTATCATGCTATTTTTTGAGATAGAGCGTCGCGGTGCGTATTATATTGAACAACCTTTCTGTCGCGCAATAAGGTGCGTATTTTATTGACAGCTCTTTTTATAAACATATTCCTGATCGGTGCGCATTATATTAAACATGTTTTACGACACAACTGCAATTTTGTATTTCTGGATGGTCTGGCGCTGCGTATTATAATGAACATTCTTTTAATGACTTCTCGTACATAAAGGATTTATAGTCAAAAACTTGGTTTTTTACGGGTTTTTCTTATTAAATCCTTAATATTAACTCGTGGTGTCTGAACTTGCCGCTTGCTGCTTGCTTGTCGCCAAAACTTTGGATCGATTTTTAACCCACTTCCTCGTAAGCTAGCGAGCTGAAATTTTGCAGGCAGTTTTGTCAGATAAAAACATGTATCAAATTTCAGATCGATCGCATGCACCGTAATTAAATTATTGAATTTTTAGATTATTTTATTTATCTCTATGTATCATGTTAAATTTTTGAGATGAGTGTAAGGGTGCGCATTATATTGAACAACCTTTCTGTCGCGCAATAAGGTGCGTATTTTATTGACAACACTTTTTATAAACATATTCCTGATCGGTGCGCATTATATTAAACATGTTTTACGACACAACTGCAATTTTGTATTTTTGGATGGTCTTGCCATGCGTATTATAATGAACATTCTTTTAGTTACTTCTCGTACATAAAGGATTTATAGTCAAAAACTTGGTTTTTTACGGTTTATAAAAAATAAAAATCATTTTTTATGATCCTAATACCTGAAACTGTTAAACAAAATTTTGTATTTTACTTCTAATTATGTGAAATTATTTGTTTAATTTTCCTTTAAAAAAAAACATGGTTATATTTATTTAAAATTCTTTGTTTATTTCAATTGCATCAATATTACACAGAAGCCAAAAGGCTGAATGAAGACCGTGAAAAACTTTTACAATAACAGTGTCCCATGGGAAAAATCTTCGTGTAAAAGTAATATTTCCAGACTTTATTTATTATGGGCACCGGCTTTTCCAAGACACAGCCATGGGCAAGAAGATAGAGTTGGTAACAAAATATGACATTTTTATTAACACTTATAATATTTAAAGGACAATGTTTCAAGGAAATGCCTTTCACGTTCTATGTGCTCTGTCGCTGTTGTCTTGTTGGTGTCATGTTGTATGAGGGCCATGGGATGACAACATACGTCACAATATATAGATATGTCGCTGTTGTCTTGTTGGTGTCATGTTGTATGAGGCCATGGGATGACAACATACGTCACAATATATAGATATGTCGCTGTTGTCTGTTGGTGTCATGTTGTATGGGGCCATGGGATGACGACATACGTCACAATATATAGATATGTCGCTATTGTCTTGTTGGTGTCATGTTGTATGGGAACATCTTATGACGTCATGCGTCAAGATGCTGGATTTTTCGCTGAATCTTCCAAAAGTTCCCTGCCTCATATCGATAAGTCGTTTAGTCTCCGTTAAAACTTTTCTTTTATCCATACCATTCTCTTAGGTGTTTGTTTGTCTGACTTTCCCAACTTGCCCATACGTTTATACTCTGACATAAATATTTATTGAATAGCTAGAGGCTAATAAGTACATGTTTAATTCCCAGCTCGAAGTGTTTTTATCCCGTCTGTAATCCGTTCACATTGATTTTTTAACGGCTCAGTGCAGGTGGTCAATTTTCTAGATATAACCAGTCAGATTAAAAAAAATAATGTAGCTATCCAAGACTTGTAGGAAATAATGTGAGTGATTTGATGTTGACCAAAAATAAGTGTTTTAAGACATCACGTTAATTGACTCACACAGAGTTAACAATTTTACTCCTTTTACGATCAGTATAATTGTTTTTCCTCTTGGATATTCGACAATAACATACATAGAACCTGAGTGAAGTCCAACTGTATTAAGTGCTTAATATATCATTCGTCTTTCTTGGCATGGCTCCCATCTGATAAACTTTGATCCTCTACTAAACATTTAGACAACAGACGGAATTGTTGTTTCATATAAATATAGAGCTCGTGTCAAGATTTCCTCGTGTCCAGCTTTAAAAAAAGCAACTTTTGAACTGTAAATTTTCAGTTGAGTAAAATTGTTCATGATTGAAGTAGCTGTTTGTAACGACCTGGCTCTTGTAAGCTGAACGCATCTGAACACCCAAGAAAACGGATAGTCTTCAGTACTTTTAGAATCAAATTGGTCTTCAAATGAACACAAACTAAACAAAAGTCATGGACCTCACCAACCAACCAAATTATATTATACTTAATGACCAAACCATAGAGAAAGTAACCAACTTCACTTACTTAAGAAGCAAAATGTCATATGATGGAGATCAGAGATAATGACTCGAATTGCGTTGGCGTCAAGTGCTTTTAACAAACTTGCAAATATATGGAGATCAAAGACACTTAGCAAACATATAAAACTTAGGCTATTCAACTCTTGCGTAATCCCTGTACTAAATATGGATGCAAAAGCTGGAAATCCCCTCAAGCTATAGAAAAGAAATTAGTTGCTTTAGAAAACAAATGACTCCGAAAAATTTTGAATATAAAATGGAGTGATTTTAAATCAAATGAAACAATAAGAGAAGAAACCAACCAATAATATGTGTCAACTTTTATAAGGAGAATACGTTGGAATTATATCGGTCATGTTCTTCGAATGGACGAGAGAAGACTCCCCGGTCGGGCCTTCATATGGACACCAAAAGGCAAAAGTAAACAAGGAAGACCAAAAGAAACCCTACGTAGAACAGTCAAAAGAGAAAGCTCAACCATGGGTCTAAGAAATAATCAAGACCTGAAACAAATGGCGACGGATCGTCGTAAATGGAAATCCATGACTTCTGCCCTATGTGCCGTCTTCGGCCCGAGAGCAATAACTAACTAACTAACTAACTAACTAATTTGTAACGAATGATTTGTACGGTGTAAAAAGTGCAGCATTAAACATTGATTTTGGAGACATCATTCATTTACACGTTAGTGCCAAGACGTTTGCCAACCAACAAGCCCGCATTCTACAAAAATTAAGAGAAAATGTAATTTAACAATCTTAAACATTAAAAAAAATTACTTGATGAAAGAAAAGCACATAGATGTTGTGCATAAATAAAATTAAGGATTAATTTCTCGATTAATCGTTAAAAATTTTAATGATTAAAATATTCTTAATTAATCGACCAATCACTTACAAATTATTGGAAAGCAAAAAGAAAAAAAAATTGCGGCCGATAAATAATTAATTCCCTGAACATTACACAAACATTTTGGTTTAAAACTATTGACTGATGGGAATGTTCAAAATGTTGACTAAGTTTGCCTACCATGGTTCAAACACTTCGCCTACTTATCAAGCTAAATGAAAAGCGTATTGAGCTAATGACAGTAATGGAGTCTGGCCCAGAGACAGAAAATGACAACAGTTCTTCTGACGAATTACTGCGTAACAAAAATGGAGGTGAAAGTTTATGAATCCATTAACCCACTATACTGGTGGAAACTTAATGAACACCGATATCCGATAATGTCATTCCTTCCCAAGACCGTTTTGTGCATACCAGTTACCTCAGTTCCATGTGAATGATTGTTCAGCTTGGCTGGTTATATTGTCAATTAGACCCGCTCATCACTTGAACCAAATAATGTCAACACACTTGTCTTTTTGCGTAGTTGGTTAAAAGATGACATATAAAGAAGACATTCCAGTGTTATTTAGATTTTCAACAAGAACGTTTAATAAGTGTTACTTATGACATCATACATTTTTATTTTAACGATTAATTAATCGTTAATTTTTGAAAAGTCAACTATTCAATATAAATTAATCGTTAACAGCCCTAATTATTACAGTTATTATATCTTAAAGGTGTTATTGCATTATTTCCAGGATGCATTATCGCCTTGATGTATTTTTGTTTCGTTACTTGATTCATGAGCTCTTTACATATTGCAGCAATGCTAATTATCAATATTCACACTCTTAAAAATAAATTAGGATTAGCCAATTTAAGTTAGATTACTGTAGAAATTTTTATATATTTTTTATATTGAGAGTATTTTTAATACCAGTAATTTGTAAATTGAATACACGCAGCGCACGTAAGCGGTATATAATGTAATATCCGACAACCTTGTTTTGTTTCACTATCAAAACACGTCCATCAATTCAATTTAGATTAATATCTTTTTTATCTACCACAAGGATACAATTGTAATAAGATATTACAACATTATTTTAAAAAGTGCCTATATATTTTATTTTGATGTAACAGACATACACTTTAAAGTTTATTATATTTTACTGAAATTTAAACATCGTTAATGTGTAGCAGTGTGGTAAATAATAATTAATTTAACGGACGTTATAAAAATGTGCTACAATTTGGAGAGGGGATGAATGGTAGCACCTACTGGAGGTCTTAATTATTACCTAACTCCACCCCTTACGGAGTGTATAACTCGTTAGCAAAAAGAGAAGTTAATCCATTGCCGCCAAAATATTTTGTTGGGTTAGTCGCAATTATTTACCCTTGCCCAAAAGTCTGATGAAACATTTTAAAGAACTTTGTGTGCTCGGTAAGCCTCAACTATAAATTTCTAGGGCAATCCTTAGCTATAGTATTGGCACTCTCTGCTCATTAAAAAAAAATCTCCCTTCAAATTTAACTTTTGTCTCTCTCCCTTGAAATCTCATTTTATGAAACCAAATTTCATGTATTCAAGAGATCGAAATAACCTAAATAATTAGAAGATACCAACATTTAAATCAACCCACGTGCACGTTAAAGAGCTCTGTGGTGAAGAACATCGGTGTTCAATTATCCAGCTCTAAAAAAATGCATCATTGAACAATTATATGGATCAAACTAAGAGATACAATATAACACTCATAAAACTTTTCAATTATCAAATAAAATACAAAAAAGTTTGTTTTTCACAACATTGTTTGAACGTGGGACTATAGTGGCTAAAGGGCCGTCCATAAAGAGGAAGGGGGGAGGTGGTGTAAGAAAGTGTGACAGTTTGTGACATGGGGAGGGGGGGTCCGGCCATGTGTGAGTTCACGGTGTTTTATATTAAATTTTAATTACATTGTTAATAAAAAAATTGTTCGAAAGTGGGGGAGTCCAAGATTTGTTACATTTTGTGACCGGGGGGAGGGGGTAGGTAGAAATGGTCAAAAATAGCGTGACCTACTTAATGGACGGTCCTAACCATGGAGACCCGTATGCTTTGCTAGGGTGGCGCCAAAGTGGTAGCGGGTCGTAGTAGGGAATTCCACCCCTCCTTGTGAGGCCAATTTAGTGGGAGGCATTTTCGACTCTATGTCCTGGATGCCCAGGTGGCAGCTTCAGAATCGACCTTTTACGGGGGGGGGGATTTTGTGGTTCTCAGCTGTTACGTCCCTTCGGGGGCCAGATAGCTGAGAGGGTCTTCCGGGAAGACGCATAAAGAGTACTAGGCTCGGGCTTCTGATTTTCTTGCGCATGTAGGATCTATATCTTAAAAATTTATCAAAGATGTAAACTTAACAAAATGTTACATACATCAGACTAGGTGTGCATATGTCCGAATCTCTCAACAAAAGAAGTAAAAAAAGCGTTGGTGAGATTAGTGAAACTGAAATTTGGCTTTCAAATGTTTGATTTTGAATTGCTGCGTCCTATCAATAGAACTTCAAACATTTATAAACACATGTCTTCGAACAATGCTCCGAATCCGCTGGCCTAACATCATCACCAACGAAGACCTCTGGCAACGCACACAACAAGAGCCAGTGGAAGAGCTAATACACCAGAGCAGAGGGAGGTGGATTGGCCAAACCCCCAGAAAGCCTGTATTTAGCATTGTGAGACAAGCCCTCACATGTAGCCCCCAAGGCAAGAGGAAAAGTGGTCGACCCAAAATGACCTGGAGAAGGGAACTGGAGGTAGACACCAAAATGAGTGAGCACAGCTGGGGAAAGTTAGAGAGATTGGCGCAGGACCGGGATGCCTTGAGAGACTTTGTTCGTGCCTATGCCAAATATGGGACTACAGGCGATGATGATGATGATGATGATGATGATCAAGAGAACTACTTTCAAATGTTCATCACTCAATTTCGTTCGATGTTTTTAGTTCACGCAATTCATTTTTGAAACTGTTCGCTCTTAGACATAAGTTGTTCAAAAAGCTGATGCTCTGCGAGCGGCTGCATTCTTCAGTTTCAAAACTCAAAATTAGGTAGGAAGCAGTAAAATTCAACAATTTTTTCTCCTCTATGATCCTTTTTCAAAAAGTTATTTGCCAGCAAATCAGTGTGCTCCAGCTATTCAACTGGCACGCCATCAATGTTGAAATCAAAAGAATTCTGGGGAAAAAAAATGATTTTAAATTCTGTCAATGTCTCAAATTCTCTCTCACAAATTAAGAAAACAAAATAAAAAGGAAAATCTAGTTTGTTGAACAAAACTCTTTGTGACAATGAAATGAGAGAGTTAACTACTTCCAGTTGTGCTGTAAACAATGGTCACTTTCTCCGAAATCCTTTGAAGATTTCTTAGAGATCGCAGACGAGGCTATACTCGAGAGATCAGAACGCCAGAGAATAACACAAGTTCATAGTTTTCTCTCGTATCTTTGTCCTCCCAAAATTCTTCTGTTCTCGACAACCGAACTTGCAAAAAAGCTTATCCTAACAAATCGATTTCATTAGCACACGTCATTTTCTGATGCAGGACTAGACACAAACCAAAGATAAGCGTAGGACGCAACATTATTCTGTATAGAAGGAGCGTATGTAACACATAAGATAACATACAAACTTTGATACTTTTTTTTAAGTTGCCATCAGCAAATATTTCCCCTCTTTTCTCTAACTGATGCAATATTTTGTAACTTGTACGGGTGACAGAGTCATTTTCAGCAAACTTTCTCGTATAAAAAAAAATCATTGGTTTTCTATACCTCGCTTCAAGGATTCATATTTCTCAGAGCTTAAATTTCAAGAAAACTTTTAAAATATTGATACACGTTTATTTTATAGTGGCGCCGAAGATTAAATCTTTTCTAAACGACAAAACTATCGGTGCATATTAAACAACTAGATTTTGTAATCATTTGAATTCATAAATAAGTCTTTAAGTCCATATTCATTATCGAAAACGTGACTCTAGGCATCTGCTTTTCTAATTTCTTTTTCCTAGCCATAATAAAGAGTGAAATAAACGGGATTTGAACACGAAAAAGACATTCGATTTTAAGACTAACTGTAATTAAAATCCTATTGAAACACTAGAGGAGCAGAGTACGGGAGGTTACTAATGAAGCGATTGCTTATTAAAAGAAATAAAAATTTATAGGCTTTTTGCTAACCGAGTTACTTAAAAATGTTTTTCAAAATACATAAATAAGAAGCCTCTAAAAAAACAAAAACAATCGCGAATGGCAGTCAGGGTTTCTGCCGAAACTGACAAACTAGCATGTATGCAATATTTTTGCTTATTAGTTTTATTTCATAAAATAGGTGCAATATTATAAAAGAACATTTTCCCCACTGAATTAATAACTATTTTATCCGCTCTGCAGTCATATTATGGAAAACAAAACAGAAGAATTATCTTAACTTTTCAGTAATAATCAATGAAAAGTATTTCTTTATTGAATTTAAAAGTTGATGTCTATAGGTAAAGTGTTAGCATCTTTTAAGATATTCTCATCATATTTTATGTTATCATAATTAAATGTTACCTAAAAATATTTATGTTAATTAATCAGGTCATGTATATTATTATGTATATTATTATGTGTATTAATTGACAAGAAGTCACAGAACAACAAACGTTCCGGTCAAAAGTCTTCCTCAAAGAACAGATAGACAAAAACAAATAAAACTAATACAATAAAATGAAAATTTAGCTGAGCTGTGGTGTTATTTAAAACAAGAAAGAGACAATCTAAAAGCCTGATTGCATTATCCCCCATATGTTATTTATCCATAAATTAAATGTTACAAAAATTTAGAAAAACAAAATATTTCCAAATCCAAAAATGCGGAAAAATATATGAATATTTTTGGTGCAGATTTATGAGCCATTAAAGAGCCATAGAAATCATAATTTGAGCAGAAGCTAAAGTTAAAACGTTAACGTATGAACAGTACCTTGACCGGTGAACTTTTCTGAGCTTGGTATACATTTTTGGAATTTAAATCGAGCATCTATGGCAACTGTATGCCAGTTTGGCTACTTTACAACCTCTATTCACAACTTTGGTTCACTTGGCTAACACAGTTAAATAAAGAAATACGTGTAACTTACCTTTAAAATAGATGACAGGCAACAAGAAGTAAATATTTATGGAGATTCGAAACTGTGTTGACAGCTGGACGCATAGACGGGCCGAAAAAATTTATGTTTTCTATTTTGCCACTGTAAAGACAGCGCGTAAGCTACCGCCAGCCGGGGAAGGACTAGGAGTGGTGCGAAGTAAGCAAACAGAAAAACAAAGAAAAAAAGAAAAACAATCTAATAAAAAAATTGAAAATAGTAAATCTAAGGCACAAAACAACAAAGATTTTCCGTACGCGTGATGATCTTCTAGTATTATAAATTTTATATTTACATTCTGTCTGTGAGAGACGTGTTGTTGCGTTTACATTGTATGAGCATCAGTGGCATAGCTAGGGGGTGCAGGGGGCACATATGTCCCCGGGCGCCACGTTTTGTGGGCGCCAAAATGAGTATTAAATTAATTATTTAAATTTATTTTGATGTAAATTAATGTATTTCAAATACTTTTGCAAGATTGAATTTGGAGCTCCACAAATATCTTCTTTACAAACCAGTTGGCAAGCATGATTTTAGCGCGCCCCCATTGAGCATTAAGGGGCACCATGTGGATTTTCAAACTAAAAAAGTAACCATTAAAGAATCATTTTAGGTTTTGTTCAGATACATTACAAAGACGCAGCAAACCTTGAAAGGGTTATCGTAGAGAAACTGGAATAGGATAACATACCTGTAGCCGACAGTCGGCCCCAATAACATAACAATGCTGATGTAATGACTGGGCATCTACCGGCCTTCAACAGCGAATATGTGCCAGAAATCACAGAGCATTGTTTGGAAATGGTTACAACAGCAGCTTAAAATCAGCTAAACATAGGGTTGCCAGACGTCCGGCAGAAGGAGGACATGTCCTCCTTTTTAGCTCAATGTTCTTCGTCCGGCAGGCAAAGCTTACATCGTTTAAAATTTCAGGCTTTTCTTATATTTTACATTATAATTTTTGCGTATCATTTTTACAACTATTACATAGTATGTTTACTTTAAATAAAAATAGATTATGGCTATTTTTAAAATTTAGAAATCTAGACAAGGACGAAAAAATATAGACAAGGACGAAAAAATCTAGGCAAGGACGAAAATATCTAGACAAGGACGAAAAAATCTAGCTCTAGGTTTAAAAATATCGAAGCCATTGAAAATGAAATGGAAGAAACAGTAGTATTTAAGGTTATGAGCCGTCTTCACACAACCTTGTAAATTTTGAAAAAAAGATTGGAGGAGACATTTATTTCACTGAAAGTCAGGGAGATGTTGAGAAGACTTAAGGAAAGTGGTCAAGAAGAACAGTTTGACAGATGTTAAGTTGGTGTATGAAGCATGTCTTAGTTACTTAGATAAGTGGATGAAAACCTTTGATGAATTTCAATGCTTTAATTGGATGTACTTAGATAATATCAAAGAATGTAAAATTAATGACCTTTTGGTGTGTATATTGTATTTGAAAGAGAAGGTTATTGTTGATGATGTGCAATTATTTGACCAATAGAGCAATCTTAAATCATGTGTACAAGACAAAATTGAACAGTATTTTTAAGATCTTGCATGAATAGTGGCAGCTATTACAATAAAAGTGTACTGACTTTAAGTTTAATCCGGGACGACTCAAATGAAATATTCAAAATGTCCTTCTTTGTCGTCCCCCTTATTGTTTTATTATGCCCTCCTTTTTGGTGTCCATGTATCTGGCAACCCTAGCTAAACAGGATCCAGTTGTTATCACGTTTTTTGGAACAGTTGAAAGTATATATTTGTTTTTCTCTCGTTCAACAACTCGTTGGGAAGAATTAAAAAGAATTATGGTGCCAATCACAGTGAAGGGGGAGTCTAAAACATGCTGGAGTGCACGATCAGAAGCTGTTAAAGGTATTTATGAAGGACTATATGAGCTAGTAGGGCTGTTGTAAAAATTATCAGAAGATGCAACTATGACGCCTGACAACAGAAGTGATGCAGAAACTTTACTGGCAGGTATATTAAACTTAAACTTCCTAGTTTTGATACGTTTCTGGCACATCATACTTTGGAAAATTGATCGTGTCCAGAAACGGTTGCAGGATCAAACTATGAATTTCAAGGAAGCAGCATCTGATCTTGAATCGCTGGTGCAAGAACGTGTCAACATTCGTGATAATTTTAGCATAGTTGCGATAGACAATGGAAAAACAAGATCCACAACTTGGAGAATCAAGGTTGACAGAAGGATTATATGACATCGGAGGATAGCTGGAGAATTAGCAAGAGATGCAGGACTTTCAGCAGAAAAAGAAATTGCACGTGTTATGAACAGCGTAATTGATAGACTCCAACAGGAGATATCAATACGGTTTTTACGTCTAAGAAACTTAAACACCAAATTTGGATTTTTAATAAACGTCAAAACTCTTCTCACTGAGACAAAAGGCGATACATTTCCTCAACATTGCTTAGATTTTGGAAATTTCTACGACACTGACGTCAATGGGCACGAATTGTGCACATAAATCAGAGACTGCAAAATGCTGTTCAGTTCCCGGATTGAATTTCTACCGGAAACTCCTTTGGAGCTTCTTGGTTTTATTGTTTCATATGGAAAAGACGTATTTCCAAATCTGTGCATTTCACTGCAAATCATCATTTGTCCTTTGAGTTCCTTGTGGAACATAGGGCCTCTGTCAAAGCTCGCCATTCTACACGGTCCCTTGCCAGTCGCTTCAATTGTTCCCAGCTCTTCCCAGTCCTTCCAGCCTCGTCCAACATGCTCCGTCTCCATGTTCGCATGGGTCTTCCTCGTTGTCGTTTGACCTGGGATATTCAATCTAAGGCCTGTCTAGCCCTGCTGTTATCTTTAACACTGCAAATACTAATAACAATTTATGTTTCATTTTCGAGCTGTGAGTGGTCCTTAAACAAATTTAACTTATTTTTTCTAATTTACATGCTTCAATCGGACAATGTCGTCTTAATGATCTTGCACTCCTAAGCGTCGAAGGGGAAACATATGAGAATATTAATTTTGACAACGTGATTGACAAGTTTGCAAAAGTCAAATCAAGGAGGATCAATTTGTTGTAGACTATGTATGTCTCTATGATTCATGTATAATTAGTAGTGTCTATTTTTTTTCTCCAAATAAATTGTTTACAATCGCGTATTAGTCTGTATTCTACTTTCATTAAAATACGAGATGCTTCGAAAATGAACCAAATAAACAGTAAATTTTTTTAAAAAAACTTGGGGGCTCAGTGAGCTCCCAGAATCTGTAGTTCCGAGAAGGGGCGCAAACTTTGTGTCATGTCCCCGGGCGCAGATGATCCTAGCTACGCCACTGATGAGCATGCAAGGACTTGACCTAGTATGAAACACCTGGTTTGTGATGTGAACTGTAAGCGTGCATGGTCATGTACTGGGAGGATGGCTGACTATACATAGACGGTTCAAGAGGCTACTTAGGGGGATTGCACAGTTGATTGCAGTTGATTGTATAGAGTGATTAAAGACAGTTGTTAACCAGACCACAGTGTGTTAAAGTCTTGTTACTTGGCCTATAGGTTCTATTACATGGTGTCAGACTATTACACTATCCAAACATTTCGTATTAAATATTTTCTATCAAGCACATTCATCATGGAAAAGAACTGACCCAAACTAAAGATGCAAAATACTTAGGAGTCTTAATAAATGAGAAACTATCGTGGAATCCCCATGTCAATGAAGTTATAAAAAAATCAAACAAAACCTTAGCCTTTATAAAAGAAACTTTAACAAATGTAATAGAGATATAAAACTAAAATGCTACCTCACTTTGGTGAGACCTGTACTAGAATATGCATCTTCTGTATGGGACCCATCCACCAAAGAAAGCATTGATAAACTAGAACAAATTCAAAAAAGAGCTGCCAGATTCATTACTGGAGAATATTCAAAACTGACAAGAATAACACAATTAGTTAAATCATTAAATCTTGAAACACTAGAGGATAGAAGAACCAAGAGCAAAGTAGTAATCATACATAAAGCAATTAATTCTAATTTAGAAATACAGCACAAAGATAACTTAATACAACCCTCAGATAGACATAAGGATAAAAACACCTTTCTTATTCCGTATGCAAGAACAAACACATACAAATTTTAGTTCTTACCGTCCGGAATTCGGCGTGGAATGGGTTGCCTGAAGAAACCAGTAAAGCCAACACTTTATCAACATTGAATTCTCTAATAAAAATGCTAGACTAAACACAAACCATAAATAAGCGTAGGACGCAATAATATTCTGTATAGAAGGAGCGTCTGTAAACAGATAAGATTAGATAAGATAAGATCATTCAAATATCATTGGCGGGACGGATGAAATATTGTCGTAGGCCAGATCCGGCCCGCGGGACGTAGTTTAGTGACCCCTGTCCCAGATTTTTCAGTGACTTATATGAATATTTAATGAGTTTAATTTAGGACTCGGTTTGGTTTTAGTATTGCTTAAGAATTTCATAACCTTGACAATTAAAATTACTCTTTTAAAATCTGCTGAATTCATTGGCGTAACCTTTGACCTTGTCATGCAACTGATAGGTCATACAGACATCATTTGTAAGTTCCGTCAGAATAAAGATGTATGAAACATAAGATAACCACTGTCTTGTTCTAGGTAATAATGTATTGTTCTACATGAATGATGCATTGTTCTATGTCATAAATATATTGCTCTACGTCATCACTGACTGATCTACGCGATAACAGGGGTGTTAGAAAGTTGAACAAACGCGTACAAATTACATAAGCCTGAAAATACCTTCACAGCCATGTTAAAATCGTGTGAATACAATTTAACTTCCAAGATCTATCGGGTGCGTATACGCCCTGGAGTTGAAAGAGTGTTGTTTCTGCCAGTTTATGGTGTTATACCGGGGTTTCGTCATAGAGAGGATGCCTCCACCTCAGATCATCCACCAAACAATAGAAAAACTCAATAATAAATGGGTGCTTAGTGCATGACGATTGGGGAAATAGTTTTAAATACTTGCCCAGGCAAACAGAAATGAATGAGAAATTTTGTTCAGAAAATTAACTTTAAAATCCAAAACAAGTCACAAACATTTTTAAAAATTAATAAAGAACAAAACCTTTTCTGCCTCTTCCCAATCAGAGTTAGAGTAGCTTAGTGAAGACAATGCACTACTTGGCAGTGTGTTTAGGTGAGCTAAAAATATCACTCAAGTAAATGTGGACATTCTGAACACTGCAATAAACGTTGCTGTATAACATAAACATATTGATATAAAGGAAGAGTCATGCTTGGCGAAACTTTCAGCACGATACAGTGACTGTTGATGTCCAGTTCGGACAAGACGAGTGGTCAGTGTTTTGACATCAAATTTTCCAAGCAATGCAAGGGAACGTTTCGTGACCAATCGTGCTTCCATCGTCACACAAATATCTCCCTTAGATTATATAGATTATAGACAGTCTCCCAATACAACGTCAAAGATATTTCCCCCTTACAATTCTAGTGGTTTAAGATAACATTTGACTATTAATGATAACATTACTGACGTGTTTGCAGTACACATTTTATCAATTGTTAGTAGTTGATTGTTGGGCGTTAAAGCTACACAAAGAATTCTCAAGAAAGGATATAGTAAACATTACTATACAACCATGGGCGTCACTAGGAATTTTTCCAGGGGGGGGGGCAAAAAAACCCCAATTTCTTTATTTTAACTGACAATGCCATTCAGGTACAATTTTCAATTAAATTCAAGTTCAGTATAAAATAAGGGTCTAAAAAAGCCTTAGAAATTAATAAGACTTACAAATTAGTGCTGTAATAGCTAAAATACAATATTTTTTAAAATGCATTTAATAAATTAAAAACTTAAGTTCTCACGAGAAAATTGAATTTTGCTGTGAAATAATATACGTGTAGAAACTGCAGGGTTACCAAAGATGGATATCAGAAATTTTTTTACAGGCTAAAAAAATCGAAAAGTAGACCAATCGCGGGATTCCAAAATTCCGTTATTAGAAGATTTTGGGGCGTCTGCAGCATCTGACTTATCATTGGCATTGAGGACAACAGTACAAGTTCAACAGCCAGACACAACTGAAGCAACTTTTCCTAATTTGATTGTCGCTGTCACTTATTCATTTCCTAAATTTGATATTGGAAGGTACATTTATGTCTGGACATACGACCTTTCAAATAAGTTAAAATTGCAGCTGATTCGTGATTTTTTGGACCCTTGATACAAATTATGATTTTAGAGCTGACAGTGAGGGAAACAGAGTTTTTAGTTTTTAGATATGCATGGTTATCAGACTATTCAGACTATTCACCGTGGCTTGTATACTCGCAAATGTTAATAGGTGCCTTTTGCAAATATTGCGTGTTGTTTCTGCAAAAAGTAATTTTATGAGTTCAGTGGGTATTTGTCATCAAACCATGTACAAAATATAAACATTCAAACGAAGATGCACGTAGCAAGCTGCAAAGCACATTATGGCACAAAGGCTCTCATGAAGATGCAAGCAATTTTATTTGATTTATTGGAAGCCAAAGCAGTTTCTATAGATGAGCAGTTGGACTCATCATTTAGAAGACAAATTCAAGAAAATCGCAACAAACTGGGTCCCATCATTTCTACAATCCTATTTTGCTGCATGCATGTTTTAGCACTTCGTGGAACAGAATCAAATTCTGGTAATTTGTATGAGCTGTTAGAGTTTCGTGTTGAATCTGGAGATGAAGTTCTTGGTAATCGTTTGTCAATTGGTTCTTGTAGTGCTGAGTATGGTTCACCGACAAAACGGCCCCGGACAAAACGGCCCCGACAATTGGGCTCCGACATAACGGCCCCGACAAAACGGCCCTGGACTAATAGATGGACTAATAGTATAATTTACAATCAAATATATTCGTATTATTACTCACCTATTCAGTGTTTAGGTTTAGCTAACAATAAGCAATAATAATAACACCACAAAAGTGAATTTAATAGCCTTTACGCGAAATGGTACCAGTAACGGTTGTTTGTTGACAAGAAACAATATAATAACATCACAAGAAATAATTTTACAATTTTACTACTTTTTTTAAGGGTGAAAAAGTTGACGAAAGCTTAAAATGCAAAAAAAATGATTTTGTTAAAAAATGTTTAAAATTTGTCTGGGGCCGTTTTGACGGGTAACCGCTGAGTGTATCTCGGCAACTACGCAAAACACTATAATCGAAATTTGTGGGTCTCTCTTGGGTGAAGACATTGTTCGTGAAGCAAATAATTCAGTTGCATTTTCTATACTTGCCGACGAGACAAATGACATTTCAGGCATTGAGCAGATGTCACTTGGTGTTAGATTTGTCAAAGAACAAAATGGGAAAATGATGGTCACAGAAGAATTCATGGGATATATTCCAATTGTCAATACAACAGCTGAAGGTTTAACCAACACCATCAATACTAATTCATTAGAATTTTGATTAAATATGACAAAGCTTGTTGGTCAAGGATACTACGGATGTTCTACAATGGCAGGTAAAGAAGAAGGAGTCCAAGCAATAATTCGAAAAAATACCCAAAAGCAGCATTTGTACATTGCAGTTCACATAAACTAAATCTTGTTGTGAACTATTTAAATAATGTTAATGTTGTACGAAACACAGTAGGAGCAATTAAGTCAATTATAGTGTTTTTCCGAGAAAGTAATCAGCAAAGAGAACTTATTCTAAATGTTCCTTTGCTATATGAAACTAGATGGTCACATAAATATAAAAGCTTTCGGATTTTTGCTGAAAATGTTACAGAAATTGTTAAACAACTGGAATATTTAGAACAATCAGTAGTGTAATCAGTTATACTTGCAGATATAATTCTTTTTTATGTTTGATAAATGTAAACTGTCTTCCATGTAATAAACTTTCAGGAAATTTAGTTCAGTTTTATTATAGCAACTTTATGACATTTTTATGACATTTTTTTCTCAAATGTAGGGGGGGGGGCAAATGCCCCCCTTTCCCCCCTTCCCTACGCACATGTATACAACTGTTTTCTTGTATTTTATGTTGTGTATGCAAATATGTACAATCGAGGTGGGAAAATAAGGCGATGTATGGATTTTTGTCCCTATTTTTGACATTATTGATTAAATATGTTTAATTCTTTTCCTGATTGAATTAGGACAGAACTGTAGGGTCTCTCAAAGTTTTTATTCTTGTTTTTAATTGCCTGGAAAGTCCTTCATTGAGGATGATAACACAGATAAAATAATAGTAATAATTTTAAAAGTTAAGTTCAGGGATCTTTATATTTGCTTTTAAAGTCTATCAAATGTTTCGGTCACTTATAACTGTTGTGGCTTTGAAATACATTATCGATATATATATATAAATGAAAGTATATATATATATATATGTGTGTGTGTGTATGTGTGTGTGTGTGTGAATGTCCTTTATAGCCCACAACACCATTTATCCGATCACCATGAAACTTTGGGAGATTATTTTGTACGCTTCCGGAATGGTAACTGGCTAATTTTATTTTATAGTTTAACACTCATAGTTTTTAAAATTATTTTTATTTTTTGATAGCCCATGTAAAATACGATAGGTCACTGAAGTACTAATGCTCATTCCTTCGGGTCTGGGGGCCCCAAAATGTCCTTTTTCGTTAAAGTTTAAGATTTTAATACCCATTCAATTTTACAAGATCTTGAGAAATATAGATAAATAGATCCATTATGAAATTGATTGAAATAAACAGGTTTTAAGAACTTTACATCATGTGCACAGAATGGGCTCGGTGGCCCTTAAACGTCGTTTTTTCTAATATAAGCTTTTTGAAAATTAGTCTAAGCGTTAGCTACTGGAAAATGAATGGATCTTGACCAAACTTGGTATATACAAACTTCAGAGCCTATATTAGAATACTATCGGTTACTGAACTCCTAATGTCCATTCCTTTGGGACAGGGTATCTCAACGGTCTTTTTTCGTAAAAGTTTAAGATGTACTTCCAAAATTAATTTTACACGATTTTGATAAACATAGAACAATTAATTCATTATAAAATTTGTTAAAAATGAACAGTTGTTTCGACCTTCCAATTTTCAACCAAAACTGGCCCGGAGGCCCTTGATGTCATTTTCCGCGTGTTAATATGAGCTGTATATAATTAGCTTCAGCGTTAGCTCCTGGGAAAACTGATCAATGTTGACCAAACATGGTTTATAAAAACGTGATCGCTTGTATTAAAATACTATAGGCCACTGATACCTAATTTCTATTCCTTCGGGGCCAGGGGCTTTAAAAGTTTTACAAACGTTCAAGATTTTATTGCCCTATTCAATTTTATACGGTCTTGACAAAAATTGATAATATATCCATTATGATCCCAGATTGTAATGAACAGATGTTTTGAACTTCACATCTTGAACCCATTGGGCCCTGGGGCAATTAATGTTTTTTCTTGCTTAACATAGCAATATAAATATCACTTTATTCATCA
>CALYLW010000439.1:607842-690182 GCA_944989445.1 Ampullaceana balthica | reverse complement strand
TTACTATGTTGTTCCAGTTCTCCCACACATTACTATGTTGTTCCAGTTCTCCCACACATTACTATGTTGTTCCAGTTCTCCCACACATTACTATGTTGTTCCAGTTCTCCCACACATTAACATGTTGTTCCAGTTCTCCCACACATTAACATGTTGTTCCAGTTCTCCCACACATTAACATGTTGTTCCAGTTCTCCCACACATTAACATGTTGTTCCAGTTCTCCCACACATTAACATGTTGTTCCAGTTCTCCCACACACCCACACATTACTATGTTGCCGTTAAGATGGCGTGGATCAGGTGGATACGAGTCTATCCAATAAATTGACCGCACCAGAGAACACCCCTAAGCTGGACGACGTGCTTATCTGTTAACCGATTCCACCAGTCTACTAACTGGCCGCGCCTGTCCACTCTTTGACCACCTGTGACGGCCCGAAACTGATCACGCAGGACCAACTGTAAACTCTCCAATCCCCTCTGATATAGATGTCACCATGAACACTGCCCCCCCAGGGAGTCAAGTTTCTATCCGATTTGATTCACGGGACGGCACTGCCGCTCCCCGCATGATGGCTATCTTAAGACACTGGGATTACGGGGTATGATGGATGACTGGACCGGTCATCTGACGGCTGGTACTAATGTGTGATTGATCTCCTGGGTTCCAAGGGTCAAATGTAGGACAAGGAAGGAAGCTTAGCCACGTCATCTTCTCGTCACCGGAGTGAACCTGTGGCACCAACAATCAGATCGCTCCTTAGCCGCCCCCCCCGCAACACACCCACACTTCCAGCCACGAATTCTTACGTGCAGGTGGTTAGGGAAACAGTTTTGTACCACGCTGTATTTTTGAAACGTGTCAACCAAAACATGATAATAATACCTTAAATACTGATGAATTGTTATCATGGTTGAAATTAGAATTCCCACTAAAAAGCGAGGACAATAATGTTTTGTTAGTCATAGCTAGTGATGATAGGACATTGCTTGGGAGGGGATGAATGGGGAGAGTTCGTGGACATGTCTGGCATCGTAGAGCATTTATCCATGATTGACCGCCACCAATGTTCCCTTTAAGCTGCGCGGCTGCGCAGATATCTGACCGATGCCACGCAGCTGTTTAGAATTACCGCGCAGCAAATTTTGTAAAAAATAATGCACAAAAAAAAAGGATCCTGAGCAACTTTGCACATGAGTTTTTGTTTACTTTGCACACGGACCAACGAATCTTAGAGGGAACATTGGCCACCACCTGAGAATGGAATCTAGATGGAAGGAGGGGTGTCAAAGAAAAGGCTAAATTTTTCTTTAACTTGTCTATAAATTACAGACAATTACAGTCAATGCCGAAGATTATTATTGTGTACTACGTTTATCTATTGTTTATGCTAAATTTTGCATAAACAAAATCCAAATATTCAGTGTCTTTAAAATGCGAATCACTGTGAGCCCAGCCTCAAGACGGGAAATACACTATATTTTTACATATTTTCAGAAGAACATTTCAAAATTACCGGAATATTTCATAACGAGCAACAAAGCCCGTCCAATGACGTTCCTCCACCGTTCCGTGGCATATTGTTGTAACCCCCCCCCCAGCAGCCATCTCAACCGGCATACATGTGCATCACGTCAAAAATACTATTCATTATAGTTAAAATAAATAACTCGTAAAAACAGAGCTTTTGACTATAAATCCCAACGCGCATAACTCAAAATAAAGTCTTGGAAGAAATACTGCACCAAAAATAACTCGTTTTGAACGTCCGCGTAAACGTGTTCAATATGATTGGCTGTAGGAGTCATATGCGTTTGAGGGACCAATCGCTATCGATGACCGGACAGAACGGACAGAACGGACAGAAACTTGCCTTTTATTATATAGGATTACCAGAATATTTCATAGTTACCGGAGTATTTAATAGTTACCAGAACATTTCATAATTACCGGAGTATTTAATAGTTACCAGAATATTTCATAGTTACCAGAATATATCATAGTTACGAGAATATTTCATGGTTACCAAATATTTCATAGTTACCAGAAAATTTCATAGTTACCAGAATATATCATAGTTACGAGAATATTTCATATTTACCATAATATATCATAGTTACCAGAATTTCATTTTCTCCAAATGTGGACACAATTTCTGGATATTGCTTTTGTTGACAAATAAAGACACAGAACTTAAGATTTTAAATAAGGAATTACACACATAACAAATGCACTTTAACATTTTGATGAGTTTTATTTCTTATATATCTTAATCAGCTACAATGACACCAATAGCGGGATGGTGACAGCAAAAGTTAGCAGTCACATCGACAGTTACAGATTACCTGGTGTGGGGGGTGGGGGGTGGGTGGGAATAAAACATGGATGGAATTCTAAAGCACATTATGAAATGTGTGCACTGTCAATGTCTGGAGTGTATACTAACAATGAGTGGAGTGTATACTATCAATGTGTGGTGCGTACACTGTCTAAGTGTGGAGTGTACACTGTCTAAGTGTGGAGTGTACACTGTCTAAGTGTGGAGTATATACTATCAATGTGTGGTGCGTACACTGTCTAAGTGTGGAGTGTACACTGTCAATGTGTGGTGCGTACACTGTCTAAGTGTGGAGTGTATTGTACACATGAAAACAATGGACAATGATTTTAAATGGTGCTCTGGTTTGATCTTGTTTGTCGGTTTCTATAGCAGTGTTGTGTAGTGTAAATACAATGTTGCTGTATGTGTGCTTTACGTACATAAATATACATTCAATGTTTATTTTATTAGGATATTTATGTTCTTTGAGCTTATGAAGTATGCATGCTAATGAACATAGACAGGTTTTAATACAAATTATAGTTTTTAGTAAATAGATAAATAAAATGATAAATAAATAAAACTCATCGACATATATAAACAAGCAACACTTTACCACTATAAATATGTGGAACAATATTACAACTGTAGACCTTACTTTTAATTATGAGACATATTATACATGTAAGAAATATCGGTCACATTGTAATGGATCAAAATAAAAAGTTACATTTATGTAACGCAAGTTATTGTACAGTTAAGTTATTTACAAATTTGGTCCATTTATATACATGTCAAATGTTCACCTTGTAGCTGAGCACCTTATTTTATTTACTACGGACGCTTAATCTATACACATAAGATTATTGTGTCCTTCCGCTATCAATCGTTATGTTTAATCACTCAGATTTATTACCGTTTTGAATGTTGATGGTGTGTTGGTTTTTCCGTGGGTTATTGAGGAAGCACATTCCATGCCCGGATGCCAGATGGGAAGGAGGATTTGTATGTTTGTATGTTTGTATGTTTGTTCTTGCATACGGAAGGAACAGATACGTTTTTGTTTATTAATGTCTATGTCTGAGCTTTGTGCTAGATTTTTGTGGTGTTGTTTGAACAAGTTATAATTAAATGGTTTATGAATTATTGCTACTTTGCTCTTTCTTCTTCTATCCTCTATTGTTTCTAGGTTTAGTTATTTAACTAATGGTGTTATCTACCTTCTGGAAGATGTCTTTAAAATAAAAGAAAGTGACCCAAAAGCAGCGGCTAATTTCTAGAGTAAAAAAATCGATTCGTCAAGGTTGAAGTGAGAACACGCCTGCTTTTAAATTGGGCAGATTTATATAAAAATCATAAATTCGAGTTAATTATTTGAATAACTGCCAGTTAGTGCCACGCCGTTTACAAGAAAAAACAACAAACAAACAGCGCAATGATTTCATTCTGGCGGTGTCGGATTGTGTCCAAATATTCAAGCAGTAAACCAAATCGCTTGTCTATAATTCCTAACAACATATTTGCAAACTTGAAGCTAGGGAATATGTTCACACAGAGATCGCAATCATTAAGTTAAAGATGCAAGGATAGAACATAGCCATATAGCATTGAACATACGCGATTTGAATATCAATCAAACTAATGAAATATTGTTGGAGATATAGACTATTTGGAACACATACAGTTTGATGACTGAAATGACATTTAAGTGCCAATTCTTTCTTTCGTTCTCTCTTTCTCTCTCTCTTTCTTTCTTTCTTTCTTTCTTCCTTTCCTCCTTTCTTTCATTTTTTCCATTTCTTTCTTTCTTTCTTACTTTCTTACTTTATTTCTTTCTTTCGTTCTTTTCCCTTTTTCATTTCTTTCTTCCTTTTTTATTTCTTTCATTTCTTTAACTTTTTCTTACATTCTTCTTGTTGCAAAGAAATCACATTTAATTAAAAGGAATAAATAATTCCAAAATTAAAGATCCAAAGACTTTATGAGTCTTACTATCATTACCTTTCTAAACAAATGACATATTTGTTCACATGACATAGTTTTTATATGTAGAGTTTTAAGCTTAAAGATGATCCAAATTGTCTGCCTAAAACAGGGGTTCCTAACCGGTGGTGCATGCACCCCCAAGGGAAAAAAAAGAAAAAGAGAAAGAAAAAAAATATAAGGAAAAAAATAAAGAAAAACTAATAATCTGAAAATGTAAACCATAAGCAAGGCATGCCGCGTCAAATGGTGCCCATATACAACCTTTTTGAAAGGTACATATTTCTGCAAATTTCATTTATTACTTGGCATAGCTGGCTGACATCTTCTCCACCTTGAATGAGTTGAACACATCTCTCCAAGGACTTTCTATGACTGTAATGGATACTACTGAGAGATTGCAAGCCTTCCTTAACAAACTGCCACTATTCCAACGACGACTAGAAAAGTCTTGGCCAACTTTCCACTCTTGGATGAAGTTGTAATATTTGCTGCAGAAGGAAGTACTGAGGGACCACTGCCTGACAACATCAAAGGGGAAATTTCAGAGCACCTTTCAACATTGCAAAGGTCCTTTGATGGGTATTTCTGTCAAGAAATATCTAGGAAAGACCTTTGGATTCGCAATCTTTTTCTCTGTGACTTGGACAACATTGATGACAGTGACCTTGCTAAAGATGACCTGATTGATTTGAGAATCAGAGAAGTACTGAGGAGTGCCTTCAGTTGCAATACCTTGATTGAAATTTGGTGCGCCCAGCTAGATTCCTACCCACAACTAGCCAGTGCTGAGGGCAGTACTGACTCTCCTTCCATTTGCCACAACCTATCTCTGTGAAGCAGGATTCTCCACACATTTGACGATTAAAACCAAGGCAAGGAATAAGTTGAATGCGGAGGATGACATGAGAGTTGCATTGTCCAAAACAGTCCCCAGATTTAAATAGCTGATTGATCATAAGAAGCAGCAGATCTCTCACTAAATTCCCTGTTGCCTATTGTCAAAACTGTTGTGTTCCTAAAATAAACATAGTTTATTATGCATTTTCTGCAAGTTTCATGAGGGGGTGCATGCACTTTTTTTGGGGCATCTGAAGGGGTGCATGGACCCCCAAAAGGTTAGGAACCACTGGGCCTAAAATCACTTTAATTAAATCCATTAGAAAATTGCTGTAATACATAATCATTAAAAATCTGTTGAAGTTTAAAAAATATAAAGTACATGGTATCATAGTCATAGTATACTAATGACTATTGACCACATCATATAGAGCAGTGACGGCGAACCTGTGACATGCGTGCCACATTCGGCACGCAGAGCCTCATCAGCCGGCACGCGGACTAAAAATTACTTCCTTAATCAAACCAGCTAAGACACCCCCCCCCCACACACAGTTTCGGGTTTCATTGGAGTGTTGTCACGCTGCCCCCAAAAAGTTCGCCACCGTTGATATAGAACATTTACGATACTATATACTCATTTGCCCCTGTTTAATACTATTCATCGAAAAGGATACGGTGAGCCAGAAAAAGACACAACCTATTAACGACTAACACAAATGAAAAACTTAGCTGCGGTCTTTTGTTCGCCGACGACGTTGACTTGCCGATGCACTACAATCTTATGTCACAGACTCTCCATTTCTAGAAGTTCTTTGTCTTGTTTTGTTTTTATCAGGCTTGCCAATAACTTGTTCAACAACCTCATTTTAAACCAGATTGCCGTTTTACCATCTGATTGCTAATACCTGTACTACTTCGTTTAATTCCATTTATGTTCGTACACACGGGTGAAAACAATTACTAACGTCCTATGTCGCTGATTTATAGAAAAAAATAATGCATGAATGATTTAGGTTCTAACAACCTTAATTGGAATTCTGTGACGTCATGCCAATGTTGCTAATGTCATGACTATACTGGAATTTAGCAGTGCTTTTTTTCAGTGGGAACTCATACCTTTTTTGGCCAGATTCGTGTATATTTATATAAATAGTCGGTATTTTACTTACTGTCACTGTCAGTCCTTTTTACAGTGGGGACTCACGGGAACTATGTAAATTACAGTTTACAAATAAACAAACCAAGTGGCAAACGCTGTTATTCCACTAATATGATATCTATGGACCATATATATCATATTAGTTATTATTAGTAGATTAAGAATAACAGCGCTTGCCACTTAGCGTGGCCTATTTCTATTTCAGGAGGGGCTGATTTTAGTACAAGCTTTGGTAAATAATTATTCTATGTCATTTTAAAGTCTAGAAATTAATAATAATTAAACAATCAAAAAACCGTTGAAATGAAAAGAATGTCAAGCTTTTTCCCATCTGCAGCTCCGGTAATCAAAAACATAAACTGTATAGTCAGGTCGGTTTTTATTATAAATAAACTCTTTGAGTCTCTCATGTTGTTATTATAAATAAACTCTTTGACTCTCTCATTTTCTTATAAAAATGTTTATTTCTTTAAATATCTGTACAATAAAATTTGTGTTCAGTGGAAAATTCAATTATAGACTATTATAGTATTTTCTGACATAAGTTAAAAACAGATGTGAAATGAGTTCCCAAACATTTTTCGCAAGAAAAAAAGCACTGGAATTTAGTATATCAATCAAGCGACTTTATCATACTTTTTATGAACTTGAGTTCAATTCTAAAATCTCTTAGCTCGGCTCATCGGCGATTAATATAAGTTCAGTGATAAACTTCAACTAGAAGTTACATTGATATCACGGGAATTGTGTTTGAACATCGGCGATTAAGTTCAGTGATAAACTTCAACTAGAAGTTACATTGATATCACGGGAATTGTGTTTGAACATTTACATTTATCAGATATACATAATACATGTGACATTTGACAAAAAGAAACAGTGCATAACGGTTAAATAAACAAACAACAGTTATCTTTTTAACCCAATTTTAATTCCTTATTACATCACACTTACACGTCAGGCCAGAAGTGCAAGGAGATTGGTTCACCGCAGGTGTCACTTAAAAAAAAATTATTTTGGAGAATGTCATTTATGGAAAAGCGTGGCGAAAATTATTCCCATTCCGGTGAGTAAAGATATAACCTAGCTATATACCATTGCTGGACAATGTTACATGTTCGGTCAGTGTTACAGGTCCATTCAATTGTTCACATTCAGACTTGACTCTAACACCGGGGCTCGTTGTTGACAAAATATCAAATCACAACATGACGGGCCACACAGCTTTAAACAGAAACATTGTTTTCTTATTGTGATCAATTCTATCGCCTTTTCACATTGCTGTAATCAAATGGAATATGCACACGATGTATGTATGTGATACGATCTCATTATGTTGTATAAGAGAAGATAAGAGAATATCTACACACACCATCGCGAATTTAAAATAAATATTTTATATATGTAATTTATATTTTTTTAAAAATGGATGATTAATTTTTACACAGAGTGCTCTGTTATAAATGTATTCTTTTCAGTAGCAGCAGTGCCCTCGCAGGTTGTTTGCAATGCCCACACTGTTTTGTTTCCCGTTTTTTAAATGTCAATCTGTTAGATGGGAGTTTAGTCTAATTAATTGGAGAATTTTAAAAATGTCTCTCTTTGGGTCTATCTGAACGTAAGCTCACGTTTCCTTGGCACCACCTGGGCCTCACTGAACGTAAGCTCACGTTTCCTTGGCATCACCTGGGCCTCACTGAACGTAAGCTCACGTTTCCTTGGCACCACCTGGGCCTCACTGAACGTAAGCTCAAGACTAAAAGAATATTTGAGTATTACAGGGTCAAAGACAGTTAGCAATCGTTAGCGTTTCAAAGACGCTTGAGGGTTTTCCCCCCAACTTGATGATTGAAGTATTTAATCTCAACTCTATCGATTCGCTAGTTCAGCATCTTATCAGACCTTTTCATATTCAAAACCAGCAGACAGCCGCGGTACCAAAGCTTAGTTCTTGTGGTAAGCCCCAAGACTTCACTGTATCATATTATTAGCTTGTAATTTAGAGAGACCTTAGATATGTCCCGTTGTCATGTGTCATTAGTTAAAAACTGAGTACCCCCGCACACACACACACACTTTCCAGACGGTATAATCGAGAAATCCCGCAAAAAGACTACGGTCGCCATAATCGGGAAATCCTTCAGTTCTGATGAAAGTCATTTGGTCAGAAACACAAGACACAAGTATTAGGTGTGGTTGATGTGAAGCCGGTCCAATGGTAAACCCAATAAAATACAGCCTATCTCCGACCGTTGGCCAGAAAACAAAATTCATTATTCTACGCCAAGTTTTCATCTTTTAAAAAAAAACAACAACTTTATATTAACTCGTGGCGTGTGCTTGCTTGATGCCTTAAATGCCGAAAAAACTTTTGATCAATTTTTAACCCACTTCCTCCTATGCTAGCGAGCTGAAATTTAGCAGGCAGACTCGTGCTGATGATAAAAATGATCTTTCAAAATTTCAGATCGATCGAATGTACTGTAATTAAATTAATGAATTTTTACATTATCTCTATGTAGCATGTTAATTTTTGTGCTAGAGTATCGCGGTGCGTATTATATTGGGGATAATTTTTTAAAAATATATTCCCGATCGGTGCGCATTATATTAAACATGTTTTACCAAACATAACTAAAATTTTGGATTTTTTATGGTCTTGCGCTGCGTATTATAATGAACATTCTATTAGTTATGTCTTGTATATAAAAGATTTATAGTAAAAACTTGGTTTTTTACGGTTTAAAAAAAAAGTTAAATTAAAATGTGTCTTTGACTCTCTAACAGTTTATTTAAGCTTAACGCTATACTTGCTCAGTCGAGAGAAAAGCGACGGCTCAAAAAGGCCAAAGGTCAATCCTGCAAATTGTGACCCACTCATCGGCCATAGTTTTGATGTCAGATATGATCTGACGTTTTCATATTGTCCGTCCTACCAGGACCCAAAGACAACAATGACCGACGTTGACCGATCGTTCCATGATGACCAGCACCTACATCCCTCATCACTCATTGCCCGCTGGTCACACTGACCGGAACAGACGCTAAATCTCGCTGACAAGATACGTTTGCTGGTAGAGACAGCGAGGGCCCGCCGAGGGCTAATCAAGCTGATAAATGTGACGAGTTCGGGCGAAAGCCAATTTGATTCCTAAGTCGGCAACTTGAGGAGGGGAGGGGGCGTAGTTCTCCGGGAGACGGGGGACAACATTGGTGTCATGTGTGGTATTGTTGGAATGTAAAGAAATTTTTTGGAAAACTTTGACGTGTTAGGTATTGTGGGGCCTTAAATGTAACTGAGGATAGCTTTGATCTTTTAGGAATTTTGGGGTCTTAAAGGTAACTGAGGATAACTTTGCTGTGTTTAGCATTGCAGGGTAAATATTGCTAATGCGTAGTGTGGTGTGTATCCATGTTTGAAGACGTTGGACAGCATTAATTCGACGTTCTTGCACCGATTTCTTAGACCTTGAGGCAACAGTTATGACGTGCTTGATACTCAGTGCTACAGCTGAGGCCAAGGCGAGTGCTCTCGTGTTCAGTTCACAGAGTAGACGCCACGACACGTGTGCACGTTTGACGGTATTCGTATTGAGATCCATAACTTTAATTTTTTTTTATTCCAAGCTGTATAGCCACGCCTTTTGTGTGTGGAGAGTTTCTATTTACTTTTCACATTGTAGATTACTTCCACCCTTCACACGTGATGCCTAAAGTCATTTAGGGATGTTCCAAACGCATTTTGGAGGGGGGGGGGTGGGGTCACTGATATAACTGAGTCCGTGATGAAGAAATGAATTTAACAGCAAGGCTGAATTATAAGCCTCGCTTTCGGTTGCTCATTCACTTCACTACATGTATGTATGTTAAAATTGACCAAATATAATGTACCCGAACTGACCCGGGGATATTTTGATATATTTTGGATTTAAACAATTTTAATCCAAGAGCTTCTTTCCGGAGGTTTTGATTTCAAATGAAATAAAATAGGACATATTGTTTTATCAGATCTTTTAATTATAGTTCGATTCTTTAAATAAGTTTAATTACTCACGTTTTGAAATAATAGATATTCACAATTGTAAAAAATAAAATATAATAAAAATATTTTTAAAAATATATTAAAAAACAAACAGCTCCTTTTGAATAGATAGTAAACATACACATCTATGAAAACACATGCGTTACCACAAAACTTTAATGGAATTAATTATAGACCCCAATTTTTTTTTGAGAAACTCTGCGGTTCGTGTTGAAAGAACTCCTGGCTTTGCCCGGTTCGAAAACCCGGGCATGTTGCGAGAACTTTACACGCCCCGCCGACAGCTCTGCCTTAGGGAACCCCCCGGGGTATAATTACGGGTGACGGATGGCTCGTGCGTTTGTCCGAACGAGGCAATCCACGCGTGCTTATATCCCGCTAGCAGGTCCATGTCATCCGATCACATCAATATTCTTACGCGTGCCCAGAACCTCGCGGTCAGGATTTAATGCCGTATGTATGAATGTATGTGCGTGTATGTGCGTGTGCTGGTAAGAATGTGTGAAGGCTTGTAAACAAGGATTTCTATATATGTGTGTGCTCGTAATACTCGTTTGTATGAGTTTATGTGTCCATTCTTGGGGATTGTTCTTGTTTATGTCTGAGAGGATATATGTTGGCATGTATTTGTTCTTGTATGTGTTTGTATGAGTTTGTGTCCATTCTTGGGGATTGTTCTTGTTTATGTCTGAGAGGATATATGTTGGCATGTATTTGTTCTTGTATGTGTTTGTATGAGTTTGTGTCCATTCTTGGGGATTGTTCTTGTTTATGTCTGAGAGGATATATGTTGGCATGTATTTGTTCTTGTATGTGTTTGTATGAGTTTGTGTCCATTCTTGGGGATTGTTCTTGTTTATGTCTGAGAGGATATATGTTGGCATGTATTTGTGCTTTGTATGTGCGCACGTAGGTGGACAAAAGTCTTTGTGTGTATGTTCGGGTGTACGCATGCCTTGGAGTATGCAAAGACGCTGGTGCAGACGAATAGAGGGATTATTTCTTATCAACCCAATGCATGTTCCTCTAAGACAGTGCTTCTCAAACTTTTTTAGTATGGCAGACCGGCAGGCATTTTTCCAACGCACCTGGGACAGGTGCGCTATTCTCCCTGCACTGACGGTGTAGCGAAATGTAATTTATTACTTTTTATTTCTTACATTTTATGTGCATGTTGCCGAAAAATTGACAATTCTGTATGGTTAGTATTAATGGATGAGAATGGAGGATTATAATAGTTTATTTTCTGTCCTTTCTTGATAACTTCTGCGAACCGGCAGGGGTTGGCCCACGGACCGGCACTAGTCCGCGGACCACCACTTTGAGAAGCACTGCTCTAAGCGACAGGATGGGGTCACGTAACAAGACCAGCGAATGAAGTGCGAAATGTGCAGCCTGCGCAGAAGGCGTGAAAGAGATAACGCTTTCAAGCGCATGACCTGCGCGTGATTAAAGCGGTCTTCAAGTTATAAGTTTCATGTCATAACAATGAGAACTTAAAAATATTTACTCTTGGAATTTTAACAATGAAACAAACAATATATCTATAAATATAATTCACCAAATCAAGAGCGAGTAGTGTGCAAATAAGCATGACGAATGACCTTCGAGGGGGTCGACCAATCAATCGAAGTGGGTTCAAAAGGGAGGGTGGGCATGTTTCGAGACCAACGATGCTTCTTGCTTTTACATGCGTTGTTCCTTCACAGGATAACATGTGGTTAGTAGTATAGCGGTTATAACGCCCGCCTTACACGGGGAAGGTACTGGGTTCAAGCCTCTGCGGAAACATTATTTTTTAATTTTTAAAAATGTTTGTTTGTGCCCGATCTCCCCCCCCCCTTTTTTTTGTGTGAACATGGCTGACCCTCGCTAGGGTCGGCCAATCACAGTTAATGGTTGGCAAGCTAGGTTGGTGCAGGGTTGGGCCAGGTAGCTAACCGCAGTGCGCATGTCTCAAGAACATCGATACGTTGGTATGATTTCTTCGTGCTGTAGTTTGTGTCTGTTGTCTCGCCTTTTCTAGTTTATACATATTAAGAGTGATTCCAAACCATACAGCTTTACTCATCATTCAATTTCTTCAAGTCTCATAAAAATCGTCATTAAATTGGGCACCGGAAACTAAAAAGTCTGCAACGATGTTTGCTAGAACTTTCTTGCTTAAAAAGTTACGCTGGGCTCGAGTAAGCGACACAATAAAATCGATAATTTCAATGTTACGTCAATAACTTAACATTTGAAACGTGTTCGGGGAAATCTGTGTAGCCCCCAAATAAAAGCCACGAAGCTGGCCGTCACGTTGGGGGAAGCGACTAAGTGAATAGAAGAAGACAAACCGCCACAGGTTGAAGGTCACATCAACCGCCCAGACCAGTAATAGTATTCGGCGGAATAAAGTAGATAGCGAGCGACTCAAGGCAGGCGTACGCTATCCGGTGTCGTTTGTTGGGCAAACATTGAGCGGGCGAGTGACTCTAACGCAATAACTGTGGAGGTCATGGTGGCCAAGCCTACTGTATGAGTACTTGTGCAGGGGGGTGTTTTATGAGATTAGGTAACTGAAAGATGTGTATTATGATTAGATAATCTTATCACGTCCCAGGGGTTCGGGATAAAGAAGACGGTTAATTCAATAAGAGAAGTTATTTGGTGAGTGATATGAGTGAATTCCGGAAGACGATATCGAAGACATCCGGGGAATTAGCATGCCCAATTATGGCATGGGTTTATTTTAAATATGACATTATTGTGGTGGTACGTGTTTGTCTGAGATTATTGTGATGGTACGTGTTTGTCTGAGATTATTTTGATGGTACGTGTTTGTCTGAGATTATTGTGATGGAACGTTTTTGTTTGAGATTATTTTGATGGTACGTTTTTGTTTGAGATTATTTTGATGGTACGTGTTTGTTTGAGATTATTGTGAGGGTACGTGTTTGTTTGAGATTATTTTGATAGTTCTTCTTTGTTTGAGATTATTTCGATAGTACTTCTTTGTTTGAGATTATTTCGATGGTACGCGTTTGGTTATCATAACAGACCCAAAGCTCAGAAGCCCTATTGCTAATGATGGATCAAGATGAGGATCGAAGACAGAAGTATACTCGAATAGTAAGAACAAAAACAAAGGTTGTCCACATGTATAGAACAGCTCGCTGGTCGCTGGTGTAAAAATGTAACTATGGGCCTTGTCATAACATGGCGGAAATCTATTGATATAAATATTATACCTATATTTATCTTTTTTATACCTATATTTATCTTTTTTATACCTATATTTATCTTTTTTATACCTATATTTATCTTTTTTATACCTATATTTATCTTTTTTATACCTATATTTATCTTTTTTATATCTATATTTATCTTTTTATACCTATATTTATCTTTTTTATACCTATATTTATCTTTTTTATATCTATATTTATCTTTTTTAAGGACACATTTCATAAAAACTTAATAATAGATACGAGTCAATACGTAAATGTAGGTATATTGAGAAGAATGTATCTTATCAGCTATTTGTTAATTCTTCGTTATTTAAGACAGCCTGTTGGAATTGAAAAGGGAAAAACAATTTCGTAATTTTACTATGCTAACAATATTGAGAACATAATGATTCGACTGTATTTATGCTTCAAAAAATTTTTCCGTTAAAATTTAATCTAAAATTAGTACATTACTCATTGAGCTATGGCGTTTTCCGGTTTAAGAAATAACAACCACTTATATTACTGTATAATGTCAAGTGAAGGGAGCGTCCCTGATTGGTCAAGTTCAAGTGAAGGGAGCGTCCCTGATTGGTCAAGTTGAATTGAAGGCAGCGTGCCTGATTGGTCAAGTTGAATTGAAGGCAGCGTGCCTGATTGGTCAAGTTGAATTGAAGGCAGCGTCCCTGATTGGTCAAATTCATGTGATTGGAGTGTCCCTTGTTGGTCAAGATAAAAGTGTCATTGACTTCACGCACAAGCACGAACGTAGTCCAGAAAGAGATGCCAATTAGACGCCAGTGTCTACATGTGAAAGTACTGATATAATGCTTCATTAGTTTATTTACCCACACTGGAGACGATGCGGGGTGCGGGGTGGGGGAAGAAGAGGGCCACCGCTGTAGTACTGATAGAGTCTATGTGGGGCCATGCGCTCGCCACCCACCCATAGCAATATGTCGTAGTCAAATAAAATGACGATATTCTTGGGATATTTTGTGGATTTCTTGGTTGACATGCTGGCAAAATGTTTGGAACGTTATTTCGAATTTTTTTAATAGCAATATTGTGAAATCTTTAATCCTTGACAAAAATGAGTTTCATCAAGCTCGATGTAGACAGGAGAATTAATGTTGCTATGGTTAGTAGTGAATTACTGCTACTAAACTTTGCACAGTTTTTATATGAAAAAAAAAGAAAAAAATTGTAAACCTTCTAGTTAACAAAACCATGGGAAGGACGAACCACCCTTATTAAATTTAAAAAATACTGTAAAGGTATGACTTAAGTTTCAGTATGTTTGTTGTTTTTGTTTTCAAGTTAAAGAAGACAATATCTTTCATTTCCTCCACCATCTTAGCATAATCCACGTAGAAAGAATTGCTCCCTCGATTCAGCCATAACTATTATTTGATTTTGAATAGGGCTGTTCCGGATTCAAATTTTTCAAATCCGATCGGAGCCGGATTTTGCCGGATATATGAGGTGAAATCCGGTTGAATCCGAAGCCGGATTTGTAAAATTGTAGGATTCCAGATTTGAGGAAGCCGGAGCCGAAATCCGGTACACCCCTTCTTTTAAAATATTCCCCAAACCATCTTTGATATCATTGTTTCAGTAACCTCAATCCACTGAAAACGTATTAAAAAGTAAATGAGCTTGCATTTGAGAGTCAATTTTGTTTGCCATCTAGAGGTTTTTATTTCTATTAGTAACAGATTGTAACACAGCAACTGATATCAAAAACTGAAAGAACATTTAATTGGGGTCATGAAATACATAACACATATTAATTATTTTGTTTATGCACAGGGAATCTTAATACCTACTCATAAAATAAATTGTAAGCAGAAAGAAATATAGTGAAATTACAAGTTAAACATATAATTGGTCCATCGCCATTCACATATTATTTTTCCGAACACTTGTTTTTCCAAAAAATTCTGAGCGAAGCTTACCACAGAGTTTGAGTGTCACGTCCATCTTTCGTCACACACCATCACACATCAACAGTTTTGTGTATCACACACCATCACGCATCAACAGTTTTGTGTATTTGTTGCTTTCGCTTCGTAGAGACATAAACATTATCGTTTCGCGCCGAGACGATTGTTGAACTTTTGATTTCATGTGTCTGATAGATATTTATACCGGACCAGTTGCAGCACCCCAACTGACGGGATGGTTCACTTCTCACGCCAATAGTTGGACACAAATATTAGCGCCCCCCCCCCAAACACACACTCAGGGTGCCACCTAACGACAACAGAACCGAAAGGGTGAGGGAGGCGTAAGCGTGTGGCTCGCCACCCTCCCGTCCCGGCAGGTATTGCTGTTGTGTATTTATGTATACTGTCCCACGACCGCAAAGTTCATCACGACATTAGGGTTTGTGTCGTTTCCTTTTTTTTTGGTTGTTGATTCCAAGCCTTGTTTTTCGTCCCTCCACGTAAACAACTCACAGCTGGTGGAGGAGGGGATGGGTGGGGGTGAATGCATCAATTGGCATGATGTAAATACAAAGCAAATTATATACAACAAAAAAAAATGCATAATGTTTGTTGTTGTTGTTTGCCATTTTTTTAAAGCGGTTTTTGTCACTGTTAAAATTTGTTTCAACGTCAAGGCTATTCCTTGATAACAACAGTTGTCCGTTGATTGTTTTTGATCGCCAAATGACAACTGTGTAGTCATCATTTAGATAAATATCCACATTGTTTGCGATATTGGGTTTTAAAGATGGTAAGTCTAATTTTCATTGAATAATCTCAAAGTTTCATGGTTTCTGATCCAATTCGGCCGTTAATTCAAACAAGAGACACATGTTAACAGTTAAAGCAAATAAATTGGAACAACGGGATCAAATTACTCAAGCCATCGTTCATTACTTTTAGAACATGTTTCCGGAAGCCAGAATCGTCTGCCGACGAGAGGGCCTATGGGGCGGTGTTGAGGAAAAATGACTTGTTCTCAATATCAGTTACAGACAAGGGAAACGACCTTCAAAGCTACAGGCTATTTTTTTAAAAAAACATTGCTGCATGGGGAGGGGGGGCGTTAAAGGTAACAGTATTCTTATTTTAATACATACAAGTACGTGGCGAATCGAAGTGTTAGACAGCGATGTGAAAGGGCTCGGATAGCTTTACGGTAATCCAGTGGAATATAATTAGAAGGCTTTCAATTACTTTACTCCCTTTGTGTGAACATTAGACAAGTAACTTGTCAACCAGGCAGATAAGACAAATTTTAGCTAAGCAGTCACTCTCTAAGCGACAATACAGAACTACTTGTTAGACCAGTTTCGTTCTCAGTTCCCACTGACGTGAACATGGAATCTCGTGCATCGTTGTGCTTGTTTGGTGATGTAGAAGTGGACGTTTTTTGGGAGATTAAGAATTAAGATTCTTATCTTTATGTCAGTTAGAGAAGAATTTCCCCAGAACCAATCGGCCATAAATGTATTTTATCACCCTCACGATATTTGGTCAAGGGAAATTATATATTTATATATTCAAACAGGGGGGATTCGGTTGACACACTCAGCTCATCTGGAAGAAAAAACAACACATGATGACCACGTGTGTGAATAACGTGACGAAGGGCTGGAGTACATTCGCACCGTTGTCGTCTCTAACCCCGCGGTAACTGTCACCGTTGACCGACGTGGACCTGGCGCTTGGGGCGACCGGCTGGTCGTTGTACTCCCCCTTGACCGATTCAGTCTTCCCCAGGGGCGAGCCCGTGACGATAATCGAGGACGGGCTCAATGGTCGCCCAGCCCCGGTCACGTTGCCCGGCGCAGAATGACCGCTGCTGTCGTCACCAAGTGAAGTGTCCGAGTTGTAAGAATCGCCGTCAGATTTCGGCGTCGACTTCCTCAACACTGGGACGGACTTGCACGGCTCCGGCTCCTTGCGGAACTCAAGCTTCAGTAGAGGTTTGCGAATTCCTCCCCTGGCGAAGCTGAAGCTCTTCTGGTCACACTGGCCGGCCGTGAAGACGTACGCCTCGGTCGGGTAGATCTTGCTGAAGACGAAGCAGACAGCGTCCGTCTCGTCGTTTACGTTCTGGACCAGAAGGATCCGCTCCCAGTAGTGCCCCTCGAAGTCGGCCAGGCACCTGTAGTCCGTGGAGGCCGGGATGAGGCTGCCGCAGCTGCCGAACTCCATGCGCAGCTTGGTGTTGTCCTCGCAGTGGTGGTACAGGCTCCCCAGGCAAACGTAGCCCTCGGGGAGCGTGGCGCTGATGGTGTGGATGGACGTCATGTTGCAGTTGATGGGCTCGGGGCGCGGGTGGTGCGCGACGATCGGCTTACCGGCGCCCTCGTAGGATCGATACATGTCATCGATGGGCAGCGGGTCCGCGTGGAATCGATCCTCGTTACAGACCGTTTCACCGATATCGCCAGCTAGACTCGGCCAGGCGTGGCTCTGGCTGAGCGTGTAGCGAATAACGGACTGTCCGAAGCGCCGTATTTTGACGCAGGTGTACCTCGGCCGGCAGCCGTTGTCGTAAAGCGAGATTGCCGTGTAGATGTTGGACGACTTGGACTTGGGGCTGTCAGGGAACCTCACGCACAGAAAGTTGCCGACGCCCTCGATGGACAGGTTGGAGCGCGTGATCTCAATGTTCGTGACGCGGTCCGGGGGAGTTTTCAAGAACCAGGTCCCGTCTATGTTTTCTGGGTATTCACAGAAGGGGGGCGGGGAGTCGGGGTCGCACACCTTACAAGACCTCTGGCATTCGTGCTTGAGGAAGGAGCTGCACTCCGACTCGCTGCACTTGTCATACTCGTCCTCGCACAAGGACGCGTAGACCCTGGTGTGCAGATGCAGGGTGAAGTACTTCAGGTCGTTCGCCACTCTCCCGGCGTCGGTCCTGCACGACAGGTCAGCGAACAGGTACGCCGTGGTCCTAGAGTGTCGCCTCACCGGCATCACCATGCACCACAGGTCGTCGTCTTCGTTTCGCCGCAGGATGACGTAGAAGTTCACCTGGTCCCGCCAGTAGGTCACGCACGTGGTCTTCTGCTTGACGTACATCCGAATGTCCGGCAGACAGTTGCTGGAGATGAAGTCGAAACTCAGGCCCTCACCCCCGAGGCACTCGGCCTCCATCCTCATCGGCCTCAGCATTCTGTTGCACCCGTTCTCACCGAGACGAGAATCCTCGATCTTCACGTCGTAGCCGCCGCTGAAAGGGCAGGGGGTGTAGTCGGTGTACAACGTGGCGTATCTGACTAGTGGCCAGGGGTCAAGGACGAGGTTCCTGTCCTCGCATATGGACAGGTCGAAAACTTTGGCCTCTCGCGACCACATGATCTGGACGATGGACCTGCTGCGGACGAGGAACTTGGCGCAGACGTAGTACGAGTTGATGAGGTGGTCCTCGCGTTTCAGCAGGTGTTTCTCGTGGAAGGACGTGGAGCACTTCCACCTGACGGGGGTCTTGTTAGAACCCGGGTACAGGATCTCGATGACGTTGTGGCGGATGTAGTACTCCACGCCGCGAGAACCGTTGGCCCGGATGTGGGTGAACCACGGGTCCTCATCGTTCTTGATGAGCAGAGCTTTGGGGAAGTCGCATGACGCGACCAGCGCGGTCAGGGTGCCGCCCAAAATAAACGCCGTGACGAATAGGGCGTCCATTATACAGAGATCTCACAGGAATAGAGTTTGTTCAACTTTGGCGTCAAGGTGTCCGAACTTTGTCATAGGCTGAACCTGAAGTGGAGGAGGGAAACAAAAAGTTATTGTCGATTAATTTTATTTGAAGTATTGTATGATTTTTATAAAAAATATTCTGAAATAAAACTAAGATTTAATAAAAGTGATAAGAGTTGAAGCAATGTTCCCTTTAAGCTGTGTTGCGGTGCGGCCGAGCAAATCTCTGACCGATGCCGCGCAAAATTTATCATTTCCGCGCTGCAAATTTTTTCAAGTATCTGTATTTGTGGGGTGGAAGTAAAATTTTGCTATAAGAAATTGAAATTTTGCAACTTTGCAACTTTGCCTACGCAATTGTTATTTTGCACACGGACGAATAAAGCCGTAAAGGAGTGTTGGTTAGTGGTAGGATACATGAAATGATTTGTGCTATGAAATAAGGTACAGACACATTTAGGCATTAAAAAACATATTGAGATAAAAGGAAGAGAAAGAGAGACAGAGAGGCAGAGAAAGAGAGACAGAGAGGCAGAGAAAGAGAGACAAGAGAGGTAGAGAAAGAGAGACAGAGAGGCAGAGAAAGAGAGGCAGAGAAAGAGAGAAAGGTAGATCGGGATGCCCTGAAACCAAAACAATACAACTTACAATGAGGATTAGGAGAGATGAGGAATGCGTTAGAAAAACAAACTGACAGAGTAACACACAGACACATACACACACATACACAGACACACACACACACACAAAGAAAGGGAGAAAAAAAATTGTTGGATGGCCATGATGTGGAAAGTTCAAGGTTTTTTCACGAGACAACGTGAGATGAAAGAGTCTTTTGAAAAATCGGGAACACAAGACACAGATATGTGTGAAAGAGAGAGAGAGAGAGAGAGAGAGCGAGAGAGAGAGAGAGAGAGAGAGAGAGAGAGAGAGAGAGAGAGAGAGAGAGGAAGGGAAGAGAGAAAGAGAAGAGAGAAAGAGAGAGGTGAGAGACGATCTGGTTACTGTGAGATTAGGTAATACGTCCAATTCAGCACATACCAAAAATTCACACAACCTTTTAATACACGAACCCTGAAATTGGAAGTTCAAAAAAGCACATAGAAAAACATCCCTCTGTCTGGCTGATTAAAATCGCGTGGTTTAAGGGAAAACGTCTTCAAGGATCTAATTCAACATAATGGGAGACGACTCGCTAGGGTAGGCTATCAGATAGATGATTAACTAATTGTAAAGAAACGGGAAATACAAAACCCGATGTCAATAGTTGATCCGTTTACCTCGGGTGTCCAATTCGAAGTAGAAAGGTCACATAAAAAACATTTTCAAGAAATGTTCTGTGAGTTTTTAGTTGGAAAATGCAATGAAATCGAATGCTGATATTTTATATGTCATGGTTCTGATGTCAGAAACCGCGATCACTGTTAGGGAATATGTTGTTAGAATACAGGGTGCTCTGTCCCTGTTAGGGAATATGTTGTTAGAATACAGGGCTGTGATGTGGATTTTTCTTATGTCTCTGCAGCCATCGGCCTATGTCCTGTATTGTTTTAACCCAGGGAGAGAGAGAGAGAGAGAGAGAGAGAGAGAGAGAGAGAGAGAGAGAGAGAGAGAGAGAGAGAGAGAGAGAGAGAGAGAGAGAGAGATTGAAAGAGTGTAAAATATTTTAAAATTTTTATTTTAATTAGAGACCGGGTCATATTCTGAACAGTGTAAATAATCTCGAACCAGACTTTTAGAAGGCAATGTACAACAAGATGAGACAATCACCAACAAATAGTTCAGCTCTAGATCGGTCCTGGTGGTATTATTTGAATGTGTTTTTTGGACTTGATGCGGTATTGTCACATTCGGAATCTACTAAAGTCGATGTGAAAGTGTCTTGTTGAGATCTATGACTAGTCGCCTGTTAGCCGACGGGCTATTTTCCGCATAAGATGATAGAGATATTTTTTTAAAAGATAATTTCAATTAATATTTGAATAAGATGTTAAAGATATGGAAAACAATTATTTATATGTAAACCTAAAGTTGTGTTTGTGATGGGGTTTCGGTTTGTAGGATGTTTGTTTCATTGAATCCCCTGAGTAAATACATGCAGATGTAATAAACTGATAATTTTTAAATGTCACATTTGTGCACGCTCAAATTGATAAGTGACGACTGTGAGATGTTAATATACAGACACTCAGGGCCGGCCCTGCAGTCACTACTTACAACAATATAGTCACTCAGGGTCGGCCCTGCAGTCACTACTTACAACAATATAGTCACTCAGGGCCGGCCCTGCAGTCACTACTTACAACAATATAGTCACTCAGGGTCGGCCAAGCAGTCACTACTTACAACTATATAGTCACTCAGGGCCGGCCCTGCAGTCACTACTTACAACAATATAGTCACTCAGGGTCGGCCCTGCAGTCACTACTTACAACTATATAGTCACTCAGGGCCGGCCCTGCAGTCACTACTTACAACTATATAGTCACTCAGGGCCGGCCCTGCAGTCACTACTTACAACAATATAGTCACTCAGGGTCGGCCCTGCAGTCACTACTTACAACTATATAGTCACTCAGGGCCGACCCTGCAGTCACTACTTACAACTATATAGTCACTCAGGGCCGACCCTGCAGTCACTACTTACAACTATATAGTCACTCAGGGCCGACCCTGCAGTCACTACTTACAACTATATAGTCACTCAGGGCCGACCCTGCAGTCACTACTTACAACTATATAGTCACTCAGGGCCGACCCTGCAGTCACTACTTACAACTATATAGTCACTCAGGGCCGACCCTGCAGTCACTACTTACAACTATATAGTCACTCAGGGCCGACCCTGCAGTCACTACTTACAACTATATAGTCACTCAGGGCCGACCCTGCAGTCACTACTTACAACTATATAGTCACTCAGGGCCGGCCCTGCAGTCACTACTTACAAAATCTACAGGCAGAAGCACAATTGAAATAAAAACAACAACAACAACAACAGTCCATACATAGGAGCAGCCAAATAGCAAAAGACACATTAGCTAAAGTAACACTTTTCTCCATAGAGCGGTGACACGGAAAAAGTTCACTAGACACACATAAAAACCTTTACATACCAAAATGGTAGATAGAAACCTCCAAACACATAACCGAAGCTACAGACCAAAACCTCCTCAATCTCTAGCTTAACAGACAAAAGGCAGACCAAAGATGACCCTGAGTTGGTTTAGGTTTCGTGCTCACAAACATGTTCAGTCAATCTGACTCCATTGGTACTGTCTCATTTACGAATAAAACTACGACCAAAATGACTCGATTGGTACAGTCGATGTACAAATAAAAGTACAGCCTAAATGACTCCATTGTTACGGTCAAATGTACACATACAACTAGAGCCTAAATAACTCCATAGGTAAGGTTCGATGTACGCACAAAAAAGCCGAATATCACCCCATCTCGTGTACAAAAGGAGTGTAAAGATTATATTCCAGGGACCACCAAGCATGGCTTCCTCTAATCGAAATTTCTCACTTGGACAATTCCATCCATAATAGATTACAAGAGAGCTATTTACGTTGTGGAGGGGGGGGTGAGGGGTGTAATGATAAGCACCCTGGGTAGTAACGGTGAAGCGGGGGGGGGGCACTGGGCGGATATTAGTCCCGGGTATTCTGGGACAAGACCCTTAATTAGGTCACGACAATCGTCGGTGACCCGGAGGATAGGTCAACAAAAGATACGTCACACAGCCTCACTCGATGTCCAGAACTGTAATCGGCGTATGCTAAGGGTAAGTTCTATATCTAAATGCCAGATCTCCACCACGGAGATAAAATTGCTGAATGAGTGGCTGGTGGTTTGTCGTAAACACAGAAATTTGGTATGACACAATTATATATTTCTCCTCTTGAATCTTTCTTTGCATGAAAAAAAATTGATACTTGATGCCATCTCGACACCTAAGAGATTTTCACAAGCCCCACATTCCCCCCCTCATCTTCATCTCTCCTCTCTGAGCACTCCTTCACGGCCACCCGTTTGAGCGTTAATAATTGTCAAGGATATTAGCCCTGGAATGAAGAACGGACCATGATGACGAGGCACTGGACCCCCCCCCTCCCCTCCCGACCCCTCAACCACCACCAAGCGAAGACCCTGTAACAAACTGTTACCTCTCCCCAAAACCGCTAGCTAGAGATACTTACAATGGTTCTAGAGATACTTACAATGGTTCTAGAGATACTTACAATGGTTCTAGAGATACTTACAATGGTTCTAGAGATACTTACAATGGTTCTAGAGATACTTACAATGGTTCTAGAGATACTTACAATGGTTCTAGAGATACTTACAATGGTTCTAGAGATACTTACAATTGTTCTAGAGATACTTACAATGGTTCTAGAGATACTTACAATGGTTATAGAGATACTTACAATGGTTATAGAGATACTTACAATGGTTCTAGAGATACTTACAATGGTTCTAGAGATACTTACAATAGTTCTAGAGATACTTACAATGGTTCTAGAGATACTTACAATGGTTCTATAGATACTTACAATGGTTATAGAGATACTTACAATGGTTCTAGAGATACTTACAATGGTTCTAGAGATACTTACAATAGTTCTAGAGATACTTACAATGGTTCTAGAGATACTTACAATGGTTCTATAGATACTTATAATAGTTCTAGAGATACTTACAATGGTTCTAGAGATACTTACAATGGTTCTATAGATACTTACAATGGTTCTAGAGATACTTACAATCGTTCTTGAGATACTTACAATGGTGCTAGAGATACTTACAATCGTTCTTGAGATACTTACAATGGTTCTAGAGATACTTACAATGGTTCTAGAGATACTTACAATGGTTCTAGAGATACTTACAATGGTTATAGAGATACTTACAATGGTTATAGAGATACTTACAATGGTTCTAGAGATACTTACAATGGTTCTAGAGATACTTACAATAGTTCTAGAGATACTTACAATGGTTCTAGAGATACTTACAATGGTTCTATAGATACTTACAATGGTTATAGAGATACTTACAATGGTTCTAGAGATACTTACAATGGTTCTAGAGATACTTACAATAGTTCTAGAGATACTTACAATGGTTCTAGAGATACTTACAATGGTTCTATAGATACTTATAATAGTTCTAGAGATACTTACAATGGTTCTAGAGATACTTACAATGGTTCTATAGATACTTACAATGGTTCTAGAGATACTTACAATCGTTCTTGAGATACTTACAATGGTGCTAGAGATACTTACAATCGTTCTTGAGATACTTACAATGGTTCTAGAGATACTTACAATGGTTCTAGAGATACTTACAATGGTTCTAGAGATACTTACAATGGTTCTAGAGATACTTACAATCGTTCTTGAGATACTTACAATCTTTCTAATCACAGAGCAAAATTATATTTAACTTATGTTAAAATAGTAATCAATGATTTTAATTTGCAATTTGAAATTAATACCATTGAACCATTGACACTTTTCATTATATTAAAGGGGGCTTCTTAATTGTCTTTTTAAAGTATTCTATATAGTTTACAGAATGATTGTAATTATAATGCTAATAATAATAATGTTAATACTAATATAATTAATAACAATAACTATAATAATAGGTACAGATATTATTTTTGTTATTATTTCTATTATTATTACTATTATATACATCACTATTCTTATTACGTTATCATTGGTATGTTTACATGACATAATCTCTATGTCTTTATGCGCACTAGGGGCCGTTACTGTTAACGATCTCTCCTCTGCTGACGTCACTTGCTCTTCCATCCACTAAACTGCCTTGAGCTGCCCCACGTGCATGCATGCCACATGGCTAGGATATCACACTGCAATAAAATCTTACTGGTCATACTCACAGATCACCACGAGATATTGGAGGAGCGGGGCGGGGGGGGGGAGGGGAGAGTGAGACCTGGACCCAACAAATCATTAAAGGGGTCTGAGAAGCCAGTGGTCTTAGACAAGTGAAGATGAAGAAGATCCCCCCACCCCCTCCGACCCCTGCCCCCTCCCCCACATACACATCACCTCCTCTGCAATTACGAACCCATTCCAATTAGACCCCGCATCAATTATTCCGCTACGCCTGTTCTGCATCTGCTCGACTACTCACGCCTCGGGCCTGCGCCAAGTTCTAAATAATCGATAAATCTATCCATGATTACCATCAACTTCATAAATAATGAAAAAAAATTCCCAGGCCCCTAACTCCTTAATTTTATTTTGACGGTCAATTTGCTTTGAAATAACGATTTTTAAAGTATTCTAATTATCGCCTTAGGGGAAATTGCGCGGCGCTCGGTGGAAAACTGTGCAGAAGTGCAGGTGAGAATCAATTTTAATACCGCGGAATGAGCTTCGAAATTGACTAAGATCGATAGCTCTGAGCAAACAATGATAAAGCCTTTTGCACAACAAATGAACTCCCCTGAATAAACGCGAGAGTTACGGCCCGTGTACGAGGTCTATAGGTTTATAAACCGTCAGTTCCCAGAACTTTTGTGATTTCTGTTGTACGTCGTTTTGTCCCCTTCGCGCAGTGGTTCTCAAGATTTATAAATTCCTAATAAAAAAACTTCCCTTGAACATAAATACAGTTGACTTTCAAATGGCGTCTCTCTCGCCTTAATTTATTTTTGTGTTGACCATAACACTATTAAAAAAAATAATTTAAAAAATAGTATAATAAAAACTTTAAAAGGAAAAATATATTTTGGCTACCAATCTCATATATTGAAAAGGGTGGGCCTCGAAGTAAGCGATAACCCTTGTAGCACGTGTAACTAAGATTAAAAAAAACGTGTGTCGCTCTTTTTTTAATTTTATTTTTAATATGTGGTTACTTTTCTCATATAATGTAGCCACACTATTTTGTACCTATATAAATTTACTGAATGGCTAATAAGGAGTGAGTTCTGCTTAACATTTTTTAAATGAATTACATGCATAAATACTCGAACATATTAAGCTTGGACTCTACAATATATTTTATGTACAGTGATACCTCGAGATACGAGTATAATTCGTTCCGTAACCTTGCTCGTATGTCAATTTGTTCGTATCTCAAAGCAATTTTTAACATCGAAATTTATTGAAATGCCATTAATCCGTTCCAGTCCAAAAATTTGCTACCCCTAATTGTTTTGTTACGTGTTTTTGAATAAGGAATACGAAAAACATATAGATATATAACAAATATCGCATAAAAACATATTAAACGAGAATGTAAAGCCAAAAAAAAATGGTTTTATAAAGTGTACATACATATTTGTATTTTGGTCACTTAAATGTAACTTACACACAACTTAAATGCTACTGTATGCTTAATTTTAGTCACTGCTTTTCTCTTCACTGGTCTGTGCCTTTTTCGCCGGATTCACACACACAACAAAAAAAAACACAAAAAAAAACCAACTCTCCAAGAAGGTTTGTTTCTTCCTCCCTTTCAGAATGATGCGGAAATGAATTAGGCAAGTCTCATTAAATAGCTCCGATGCACGACCAGTTGCAACTTTTTTCGGGGTGTTTCTTTTCCACGAACTGTGAAACTCTCTCCCACATTCCCAAGATCACTTTTATCTCACTCGTAGAGATAACCTCCTCCACCTCTGGCTCTTCCTCAAAACCAATTTCTTGAAGAACCCCCGAATGCTGCTGTGAATGTAACTCTTGTAATTCATCGGTCGTCAGTTCCTTAGAGTGCTCGTATCTCAAATTTTGCTCGTATTTCAAAACAAAGCTTCCCTCGCTCGACAGCTCGTATCTCAAATAACTCGTATGTCAGGGCACTCGTTTCTCAAGGTACCACTGTATCTGTGTCTCAATACTTAAACAGCCTACATGAAAACAACTCTGTTTCTATGTGTCCCTGAAGGGAATTGACACCAACTAATCCTTATCTCCCCCCCCCCGCAACCGCCCCAAGGCAAAAGAGACACGCCGCTGTATAAGGCTGCACCCATTCAACTCGGCGTCTACCAATTTCCGAGTAGATGAGGAATCAGTATCATTCCAGTCTCTAGTGAATAGAGACAAATCTCCGCGCTCGATCCCTTGTCAAAGGGAAGACAACCGGTGCATCTTGACTAGATTGGGTCACGGCCCCTTAGTAAACGAGGGAGCGGCGAATGATCCGCGTCATTAAGCCAGACGAGATCGACTATTGGACACGGGTGAGTGAACACTGGCAGCAGACGGCGGGAGCTCTGGTGGTATCCATCCAACACGATGTACATTCTCTTACGATACAGCCCGCGACTCATCTCACTTTCGGCAACGTGAAAGTAAATGGAAACCAAATGCTGTCACCTGATATGACCACACAGAACTCAAATTAAAAGGGATTTGTTTTGTTTTGTTTAACTTATTTGGTGTTCACAAAACATATTATTATATATCGAATACGAGCAACAAAGCCCGTCCAAGGACGTTCCGCCACCGTTCGGTGGCATGTTGTAACTCCCCTCCAACAGCCGTCTCGACCGGCATACATGTGCATCACGTCAAAAATACTATTCATTATAGTTAAAATAAATAACTCGTAAAAACAGATTTTTACTATAAATCCCAAACGCGCTTAACTCAAAATAAAGTCTTGGAAGAAATACTGCACCAAAAATAACTCATTTTGAACGTCCGCGTAAACGTGTTCAATATGATTGGCTGTAGGAGTCATATGTGCTTGAGGGACCAATCGCTATCGATGACCGGACAGAACTTAGCCTTTTATTATATAGGATTGTACTTTAGCGTAGACTAAGAACAGAGGATGTATTTCGTCCTTTACAACAGTTACATGTTTTTTTTTAGAACTGACAGCTAATATAAGAATGTTGGACTAGGATTTGTCGTCTACTGGCGGAAATGTATTAATGGGACATCCGGGTATTCAGTTGAAACAACTTTATTAGGATATTAATCAAACATCCGGATATCCCGTTTGCACTAGTCGCAAGAGACTTTTTTCCTCTATGTTAATTTGAGTCGTATCTGTTGGCTTGACCGAGACGAAAACTTGCTCCATAACTAAGGCCGAAAAAACATTGTTTGACAAAACGCTTGTCTAAAAATACTATCGTTGCATAAAGACGAATGACGTTTTCCCGTCTTAGAAATGACAAACCCTAAATACAATTGTTTTTCTGATTAAGTCAAAAGGTAGAAAACAAAAAAGTCCCGTTTGTCTGCAGTCCGTAAGCCTTGGGGCCGTCCATAAATGACGTCACGCGATTTTGGCCGATTTTTTTACCCCCCCCTCCCCCTCGTCACGCGTCGTCACAAAGCTTTGCCCCCCTTCTCCACATAAAAGCTGTATTTTTCTATTTGAAAAAGAGCATGTTTCAAATCACTTTTTTGTCATATAAGTATGTATTTAGTGTAAGGTTGGGCTCATATATCGTAAAACGTGTGAAGCCATGTAAAAAGTCATAAAATAAAATGTAAGAAATCAAATATTTAATAGGAACTTTTATTTAAAATCGCTTGTTTTGATGTGACGTCACATTTCTCAAACACCCCCCTCGTCACACATCGTCACAAATGTGTGGACCCCCCCCCCAACCTCACACATAAGTGCGTGACGTCATTTATGGTCTACTAATTTCCGATTATTTAAGCGACACTTGAGTACTAGCATCGAAGAATGTGGCTGACCCTAATGACACCACTGCCCAGCTCTGCCACTGGACGGCCATATCTTGGTGGGACGCCAAACTTCCGGTTACGCCCGATGGTCTTAACATGGGGCGGCAGACTAATGGGAAGTGATGTTTAATAGACCAGTGACGTGGCTGTCTGGGGGATGGGGGGATGAGTGTGTGTGTGTGGGGGGGGTGGGGGGTTATTGCCAATATTGTTTGGGCCGTCGGTCATTCTGTTGGGACTGGAGGACGTCATCTGCGTCCTCTTAATGAGACTTTTATGTCCAGTTGACCGATACTGGACAATGGTCAGACGGCACGCAGGGTAATGTCACTTGTCAAACAGACCACGGCATTGTTTGTCGTAACTAAGCGGAAGGGCCGAATGTTCCCCATCCCAGGGGCAAACGAGTAGGGACAATGCTGCCGACTGTTGGGAAATAGCTGGCGATTCGTCCAAATGTCCAGCTGTTCCCCCTACATGCAGGGATGTGTGTTCTTCAATAGCTAAAATACAAGTCTTTCAAACAATGTAACCTAAAAATTAATGCATAGACATAAATTACGCGTAAAATATAAATCAAACAATATTTATTTATTCTTTACGAGCAACAAAGCCCGTCCAAGGACGTTCCGCCACCGTTCGGTGGCATGTTGTTGTAACTCAAACAGCCGTTTCGACCGGCATACATGTGCATCACGTCAAAATACTATTCATTATAGTTAAAATAAATAACTCGTAAAAACAGAGCTTTTGACTATAAATCCCAACGCGCATAACTCAAAATAAAGTCTTGGAAGAAATACTTTCACCAAAAATAACTCGTTTTGAACGTCCGCGTAAACGTGTTCAATATGATTGGCTGAAGGAGTCATGTGTGTTTGAGGGACCAATCGCTATAGATGACCGGACAGAACGGACAGAAAGGACAGAAACTTGCCTTTTATTAAATAGGAATTCTACTTAGTGGACCGGAAATTCCCCATCACCCTTATATATTATATATATATATATATATATATATATAAAAGGGTGATGGGGAATATTTCCGGTATATATATATATATTTTATATATTTAAAATAAAATAATTAAAAAACAATCTAGAATAAACCCTGTAACCCCGTGGAGTCTCCACTCAGATTGGATGTGAACCTCTGGCCATAAACAATGTCCACATTAATGACGTCTACGGTCCTCGTTATAATAGAAGGACTTGATTTCAGAAGGACGTGAATAAAAAAAGGACTTAGTGACATAATAACTCGTTACGCCCATCGCTTTCAAGGAATTTTGATTTTTTTTTACTTTTGATTTCCCAGACTACTCAATATTTGATGATTCATGGAATTAAAAAAAAATAAATTGAAAAGATAAAATCCGTCCGTAATCCCTGGCTTTGAAGCAATAAAATTCATTGTCTGGTTGATAGAGTCTCCATCCAAGTGTGACGAGGACGTTTGAAACGGAAGCTTAACGGCTTCGATCTGATGCGTTTTAGATTTCACAATAGAGAACTTGAAAAATGGGGGGGGAAAGGGGGGGGGGATCATTGCAAAGCAAGGTGACCCTGTGCTGTTGATGAAAAGTACTAAGTTATTTATGGACAATAACACTCGCGAGAATGGGCCAAACAGTTGAGGCGTGGCTGCCTCACCATCAAGTTTTTGTCGTGGTCATCCGAGGCCAAGCCACAGTTACGGACCAGTTGGATAGATATGGGCTTAAAACCCAGGGCGGGTTTACCTGAGGTGGACGTTTGAAGTAATAATGCCAGAGGTTTAAAGGATATCACAAGCTCCTACGGCGCGAGACTTACAAGATTCAGGTTTTAAAGAGGAAATTACTTTTTTTTTAAAATTTGAATGCTTTTAAAATACACAAAAACAAAAAACTATTTTTAAAAAAATGAAGAAAAAAAGTTAAACATTAAAAAAAAAGAATTAAAATTAAATTCAAGATTTAGAGTTTCATGGGCAAACTTATTCGGTGCAAGTTTATTTTGAAAGTTATAGTTTTTTAAATCTCTAACACTCAAATTTAATTAAAAGGATCTAACTTTATGGTCAGTAAGAAATGTGGGGCCAATGCTCCACGAAAGCGATACTACGATCTGAGCTTTAAGTATGATCCAAGGGTAGATACGCCGGTAAACTGCGGCGTATACATTGGAATGTGTCCGGTGGGACGTCTTTAACTGGCCAGGGTTACTCACTAACAATGGCCAGATTTTATGGAGTCTGCTGTTGTTTTTCCTTTCTTTTATTTTACATAACTATTTTATGATATACTATGTCGTAAGAATTTAAATATAATTTTATTACCTATGTAAGTACGTATTTTATGTTTATTGTACTGATGAAGGCATTAGCCGAAAGTTTACTGTCGTGTTAGTTTAATAATAAAGCTAAAATTTATTGTTTTCATTACACAATTTGTTTGTGTGTATTTTGTATTTTATAAATCCTGGTTGATATCGGTGGCCGTAACATCTTCCATTGCGTCTCTCAAATCTGATGTGACGTCATGTGTGAAGTTTATGTGACCGTCGTGCTAGGTTCTATGCCAGCTCCACTTTTGGCAGGTTGTACCCTAATGTCTGGAACAGAAGAGGCATTACCATCCAGACCAAGCTGAAAGTGTACAGGGCAGTGGTGCTCCCCACACTGCTTTATGCTTGTGAAACTTGGACTGTTTATCAGCGCCATGCAAGAAAGCTGAACCACTTTCATATAACAAGCCTCAGGAAGATTCTCGGCATAAAGTGGCAGAACAAAATTCCAGACACAGTGGTACTGACCAAGGCAGGTCTCCCCAGCATCTTCACCCTCCTGATGCAGTCCCAGCTTCGCTGGGCAGGGCACGTTGTCCGAATGCCAGACGAGAGACTGCCAAAGAGAATCTTCTATGGTGAGCTCCAGTATGGCCAGCGGTCCCACGGTGGGCAAAAGAAACGCTTCAAAGACACACTGAAAGCCTCAATGAAAGCGTTTGCCATAAATCCAGACACGTGGGAACGAGCTGCAATGGACCGATCCACCTGGCGCTCTTCCATCCACGAAGGTGCCAGGTCATGTGAGGCAAACCGGATTACCGCCGCAGAAAAGAAGAGGCAAGCCTGAAAGGCCCATGCTGTCAACCCTCCAGAAGATGTCGCACTCGCCCCCTGTCCCTTCTGTTCCCGAACCTTTCGTGCAAGGATCGGCCTAATCAGCCATCTGCGCACGCACAGAAAACCCTCGGATGACTAGAGTGGTCCTCGTCGTATCGACGGACGAACGATGACCATCGTGCCAGGTTGGAGTGTTAAATCTCCGAAGGGTCTCACAACTGAGTCCTGCAGACCCTTCAGTTTTCAGCCACTGATGACATGTACATGGGGCGGCAGAGGAGGGTTTAGAACCCCTCCATCGACCTGACGACCTTTAACAACACCATCAATACCACCCCACCCCCTCCTCCCAAACCAATAAGGAAGGTCTTCTTGGGTCATCTTAACGCGTGCGCGCCCAAAGTAATGGATCAGTAACTGAGACTGGCGATTACGTCACAGAAAGTCGGTGACGTCAGAATCCAATCTTTGGGGTTAAAATAGAGACAAGTCTTGAAGATGAACAAACGGTGCAGTTTTATAATGAAAACGTCACCAATAATTATTGAATTGAACCAAGTTTTAAGCAATGTCTATGGTGTTCAAAGTGCTTCCATCAAGACTTGAACACAGTTCATGACGATGACGTATGCTGCTATTTTAAGAGACTATGGAACGCTTTGAGTTTAAGCTCCCTGCTCAAATGAAATGTATTCCTTATAAAAAGTGAAAAGTGGTGGTTATTTAATTTTTTTTTGGGGGGGGGCATTAGAAATCAGTCAAGAGTGTTAAACGACTCTTGGTCTAAATTTAAGTCGTAGACGTTAGCAAACTTTGTGTCAATGAAATGACAAGATGCAACAGTTTTTGAATTGTTTGACATTTTCCTCGAAACGCGGGATTAGAGAAGGATATAGCCGTGCTGTTAGTTTGGATAAACGCGTTTGGTGGCCGGTTGAAAGAAATCCAAGATATGGCGTAGAGCATGATACAAATTCTTCAACAAATTTTAAAAAGGAAATGCATTGTTAAGGAATTTGTATCTTTAAATTTTTTAAAAAATGAATCATTGTTGGATATACCATGATGAATTAAACCGACCTATAAACGCTGAAATGAATAGTCTCTCGTTTCTGTATTGTTTTACTCTTCGCATTATCGATGAAATCTGATGCCAGGTGTTTGGTTACTGAATACAGAAGTACTTATGGTTAGAACATGAGGACGATCAAGGACATAACAGTCTGTTTTTAAATATATAGCTATGGATATTTACCGTATATATTCGTTATATAGCTCGTTCGTTCACAAGCCGCCCCCCTCCTCTTTTGGAAGAGAAAAGTATTAAAAGTGTATAACCCGCTCGCAAGCCTACCCCCTCCCCCCCCCCAAAATAAATAAAAATAATATGACAGCTTAAACAAAATGGTACACATTTTTTTAAAACTACAAGCTAAATCGGTCATTATGATTGATTACTTTTTACTGCCTATCTTTGTCTTTGTGCTCTTTGTTAGGCAAGAGACACCGGTATTTAAAAAAAAATTCTTTGGTAAACAGTGACGAAAGCGCGTACATTAAAATTCGTTGTTGAAAATAAAATTTGTTAAAAAATTTATTAAAACATTCACAAAAATAAATAAAATGATTAAATAAGGTAAGTGCAGATGTTTAATAATATATTATAGCTTCTGGTAGAGCAGTCGAATCTTGTAGAATGTAGAAAATGACCTTGATGATCTACAATAACAACACCGATATTCAATGTCCATGCAGAAATCACCTATGTCCCGCTCATAAGCCGACCCCCCAACTTTTCCCCCTAGATTTTGTCCAAAAAAGGCCGACTTTAGAACGAGTATACGGTAATCTGAACAATTGAAAAAAAAGTGATTTTTATAAAGCAGACTCCCTTAAAAAGTAAATAATGCGCTCAAGTGTCAATACTTCACTTTGTGGTTCACTCTGTGATCTGTTTATGGACTGTGGTTCGCCTGTGTTCTGTTAGAACTGTGGTTCACTTTGTGGTCTGTTGAAACAGTGGTACACTTTTTGATCCACTTTATGCTCTGTGGAAACTGGCAGTCCAATTAAAGATCTGCTAAAAGTATGGTCAACTTTTTAAATCTGTTAAAACTGTGGATCACTTTGAGGTCAGGTTCAAGGTCTGGTGACAAAGAGGCTTCCTTGGTGATTTTGTTAAGACTAATGAACCTACCTGTAGAAGAAAATCAGCAGTCCCGAGCCTGCGCTCTTCATGGGGCTTCCGAAAGATCAACTCAGCTGTCTGGCCCCCCTAGGGGACGTAACAGCTGAGAACCCCCTCCCCCCCTTTCCCCCGGAGCGGTTGCTTCTGAAGCGGCCACGTGGGCATCCAGGACATAGAGTCGAAAATGCCTCCCACTTAATTGACCTCACAAGGAGGGGTGGAATTCCTTACTACGACCCGCTACCACTTTGGCGCCATCCCGGCAAAGCATACGGGTCTCCATGGTTAGCGGGAGATCATCAATGGCCTACCTAGGGTGTTAAGACTAATAAAACTGCACACATGTAGTGACTCTTGTCTTCTACTCCTCATTACACACTCATCCAAATGTGAATTATTATTTGAATGTCACGAGCATTCTTTCAATAGGATTCACCAGCAAGCCAGAAATCAGTGCAAGGATTTTATCGAGTAGGCAAAACTATCCTCACGCGTAAGAGAGATTATTTTTTTATGTTTTATTGCTAGGACGATGATAACTTCATTAAAAAAGAGAACCAAAGAAACGAAATGAATCGTAACTGAATTGTGAGGCTTGAGTTCTAAACACATAATACAATAAAACAATTTAAGTCAGCCGCGTCACCTTAGGTCTCTTTGAGTGATGAGTGCTGTGCGACAATTTACTTTGAGTGCCACGCCTCCCCCACCCTTTTCTCTTCTAATCGCACACACACAAACACACACACATGCACACACACTCACAGCCATACACAAGTCCGCCAGCGCCATCTGCAGAAGGACTTAACCCCTTCCCCAACCCCCACCGACCCCTTGCCCACCCCCACCGACCCCCACCCCCCCAGCGCCAGCCAACTTTCCAAGTCCACCCTAATACAATCAAAGTCAACACAAGTCCTCACGTCTCGACGCGGTTCTATTTAAAATAATTCAATCTCCTTGTCCCCGGGCTCATGGTACTTACCTTAAACATGGTCACTCCCAGATGTCAGCAGCCCTTAAGGTCAAACATTCTACCGAGTAATTCAGAGTTTGGGGAAAAAAGGTGGGGGAGGGTGAGAAAGTCCTATTCAGATTCGAGATTAAAAAGATAATATGAGCTTTATCTTATTTTAGGAATATTTTAAAATCCTTTATATTAACTCGTGGTGTCTGCTTGCTTGCACCCTTGAACCCTTGCACCCTTGTCGCCAAAACTTTGTATCAATTTTTAACCCACTTCCTCGTAAGCTAGCGAGCTGAAATTTTGCAGGCAGTTTCGTACCGATGATAAAAACAATGTATCAAAATTTCAGATCGATCACATGTACCGTAATTGAATTATTGATTTTTTAGATTATTTTATTTATTCCTACTCCTATGAATCATGTTATTTTTTGAGATAGAGTGTAAGAGTGCGCATTATATTGAACAACCTTTCTGTCACGCAATAAGGTGCGTATTTTATTGACAACAATTTTTATAAACATATTCCTGATCGGTGCGCATTGTATTAAACATGTTTTACGACACAACTACAATTTTGTATTGTTGGATCGTCTTGCGCTGCGTATTATAATGAACATTCTTTTAGTTACGTCTCTTACATAAAGGATTTATAGTAAAAAACTTGGTTTTTTTATGGGTTTTTAAAATTTCTTTGTAAATATTTTAAAAGGATAATAATAATAAAAAACTAATTGAGTACACATTTGACACAATTGCTATTTAACCAATTAAAGCATTGCTTTTATTGAATAAGATACACTTTTTGTACATTTAATTCACATTTTTAAACCTAATTGTTTTTTGTTGTTTTTTTGGGTTAAAAAAAATAAATTTATTACATATTTCCATGACGACTCATTAAATAGTGGAGCTATTATGCTTGGATACACAAATGACATTTGAAGGGAGCTGAGATTCAGTGACATTGATGTAACTGTCAATTATTTTTACTTTTATTGACTGATTAAAAAAACAATTATGAATCAATAGTTATTAATTTCTAACTTTCAGTTTGATCATTTCTTTGTTCTATCACATTAAGGGATGAGTATATAAATGAATAATGATAATGATGAGAGATCGTAGGAAAGTTACTCTAACACAGAGGTCCGGAAACCATGGCTCGCGAGCCAGATGTGGCTCTGTTGATGGCTGCATGTGGCTCTCAGACAAATGTTCAATTTTTGAAAAAAAAGAAAGTTTATTCAGATTTATTTGATCTACATATTAATTGCATTTTTAAAAAAACCTGCAAAACAATGTTATTAAAAAGAGTTCAGAGACATAATAATTGTACTTTTAGTGTTGAAATTACACAGGTTGCATACTTGAATATTTAGTTTTAAACATTATGGGTCTCAAAGAAATACTTTTCAAAATATGTGGTGTTTATGGCTCTCTCAGACAAAAAGTTTGCAGACCCCTGCTCTAACATATTTAAGATATCTTCTTGCATCGCACGTCAACTCTACAGATGATTACAGTAACAACAGTAACTCAAGGTACACTATTTGTTCGTTTTATTATACCATTTGGTGTCATGGGCAGAGCCGTCTTTACACCAGTTTGGGCCCCCGGGCAAAAAAATAGTGTTGGGCCCCTCCCTAGCAGGAATAAAAAATAAATATACTTAATATATATATATAAATAAACATATTTCCATGGGCCCCTATGCTCGTGGGCCCCCGGGCAAATGCCCAACGGGCCTATGTGTTAAGACGGCCCTGGTCATGGGTTCCACTTGTCACAATGGAAAAGAAAACGAAATATGAAAATAAGTTTGCATTTAATGTTGTCGAGACATTTTAAGCCGTTGTAATGTCAAGTTTACCAACATCGCCTCCACTCCGGGAAACACTACACGGAATGAACAATAAGACTCCAACCAGTTTAGGTCCTCCTGGGTCAAACTTGTTCCTTTTTTTTTCCACTCGATAACAACATTAGTGACCCTGATCTCTTCCCCCACCCCCGGCCAATCAGCGCATGTACTCGCCCTGTCGTCTTCGTGTCACCATTAACTAAAGCTAATTGCACTCCCACCCCTAAAACAGACGGGCCGCATCTTACAGAAGGTCTCAAAAGAATATTGAGGAGGAAAAAAAAGAGAACTTATTAAAAAAAAACCGTTCCAGGTTTGAAGCAGTGCTTTGACATCAGGCATCCTGATGAAATGAAGCGCAGGTCCTTCCATTTTGGTCTTTTTTTGGTCTTTGAGGTTCGGGGTATTACTTTTTAAAAGAATCACTATAAGGGCCCTCCCCCTTCCCCCTTTTTTTTGGGGGGGGGAGGGGTGGGAGGGTGGGTGAATTTATCAGAAGAGAGTCGGATTCCCTGAGTGTTGAGAGACTCGAGTTTTTTAGGAAAAGTGCGTCGCGGGTGGAGGGGGGGGATAAATATTACCTGTATGCTACAGATGAATGAGTAGTGTTTTATTTAAAAAGTAAAATTCAATTTTTTAAAAATTGTTTTTAAGTATTTTTTTTTGGGGGGGGGGAGGAGGGGGGTAGGGGGGTTAATTTAGGTAAAAGAAACCAGTGAATGGAGACAACTATTGAGACTGGGAATCCAAATACCATAGATGCTATTTTACTAGAGTGCGTCGCCAGTTCTCTATAAACAAATGATTAGAAAACGGGAGTGGCGGTTTTTTTTTGTTGGGGGGGGGGCTTTTGAAACCGGAAGACTTTCTTTTTTTAAAAAAAAGGAATAATTAATTGGAAGGAGGAAGGGCCACACACAGCCACGTTAAGGGTGGCCACATACAGCCACGCTAAGGGTGGCCACATACAGCCACGCCCTTTCGATGAAATCATTTGTATCCCTTGAACATTTCCCTAGGCACAGCAGCACAAACCAGACACCCTAAACGGCAAATATTGTTGAAAGATTCCTGAAACCGAGGCCCAGCACATACTGCCAACCACGCGATGTTCCACATTTGCATGAAACAACAGACCACGAGCGAAGCGACTGTTATCCTACTGAAATTGATGCACATCAAAGGTGCGATCGACCCAACTCAGAGAAATTCCCGATGTCATTATTTTGCGCACTGAAAAAAAAAGTTTCGGAAAGTCGTTGTATACGATTCGTGTTGCCACGATCTCCGTCTTGTTGAGAGAAAATGTACCAGACGTTCATATAACTAGCTACCCTTTGAATTATTGGGTTAGTTTTACTCATGACATTGTATTTACAAACAGTAGCATTGGAAGAGGGGCGCTTTGATTTAAAAAAAAATTATATATATATGTATATTTTTGAGAATGGGATTCCTTACAGTTATACAGCCAACTTGCTGAGTTGTTCAAGAATTTTTTGCGGAAAAAAATAGTATAGCCTCGAGTGGGCAAAACCCCTTACTACGCCCCTGTTTATACCTGACATTAGGTCTAATGTTAATCTATGCAAGTGTTGTATAATTTAGTTCACGATGGAAAAAAAAAGACATGCGAGTGATTCACTAGTTTGTTTGTCCTTATAATCATCGGGGGACTTAATGAATGAAAAAAACAAAACTAACAAGTTCCCAGCTAAAGGACTATGGGTAATCATGTTATTATTGGAACATGCCCTGCCCTATGCAGTGACATTCAGAGAAAGACGGTATTTTACTTTGGATATATTATGACGGAGGTTATTTTGATAACCGAAAAGGCGGAGGTTAAAGGTTAAAGGTTAAAGGAATCTTAACCGACCCCGGTAGGCAGTATACTTGGTTGTCACAGGACTGAGTCCCCGGCTGGCAGTATACTTGGCTGTCATAGGACTAAGACCCCAGATGACAGTATACTTGGCTGTCACAGGACTGAGTCCCCGGCTGGCAGTATACTTGGCTGTCATAGGACTAAGACCCCAGATGACAGTATACTTGGCTGTCACAGGACTGAGTCCCCGGGTGGCAGTATACTTGGCTGTCACAGGACTGAGTCCCCGGGTGGCACTATACTTGGCTGTCACTTTTGGCGATCTTCGAGAGGTTACCCTGATGATAAGGAATTTCTTCTGTCCTTCTGACTGAGACAACTGTAGGCAGTCCGTTTTCTATCTAATTTAACCGACCTGTTGAAAGATGTCTAACTGAACTTGTTGGGACAACTCTGGGCTATTTCGGAGAATGGTTCCAGCGAGGAGAGGAAATGACAGAGGGAAAGGGCCAAATCGAAGAAACAAACCAAGTTAAGTTATTCAACCGACGTCAGCTCACAACGGTGCTGACCTGTCGAGCGTCTATTCAGACCTCACGCAGCGGTAGTCTAGGGCCCAGGGTAAGGGAGGGAGGGAGGGGGGGACTCATATGAATGACTTGTCAGTCTGGTGACCTGACCTGCGCTGTAGGTGGGTCTGACAGACTGTTGACATTTCCAACGTGGCTTATTCTTACGGGGTCTAGGCCGCACAGATGAACACGTTGTAGTTTAAAAAATTCACTTCTAAACAAAAACTTGACTTGTAGCCTATTAAAACCATAGATAAGGCTGGTTGTTATTATGACCGAAAAACGCCATCTATAATAAAGTTATCTTACTATTTCTTTTCAAGTTTTTCGTAAAGCAATGTTTTTAATCTATAAATAAAGGGACATCAACTTTTATTTCCTAAAATAAGGGGGCATCAACTTTTATTCCTAAAATAAAGGGACATCAACTTTTATTTCCTAAAATAAGGGGGCATCAACTTTTATTTCCTAAAATAAACTAGTCAAAAAGTTTCGGTTTTGGTCTCATTTTATATATATATATATATATATATATATATATATTTATCTTATCTTATATATTACTGAGAATTATTGCGCCCTTCGCTCATCCATTGTTTATGTCTAGCGTAGCATTTTCGGTCAACTCACTACGCCGACTCATATGTACGTCACATTACCAAAGATCCGTATAGCCAAATGAAATGTCTGTGGCTAATAACTGAACATTGCCATATGTTGAGATAGTGAACTACTGTTATCCTGCAATAACCTCGACATGAATCATTTCCCATCTTCATGATGCAAGCTTTGTGTTAACAGAACATTCCCTCGGCCAATAAAACCCTTTTCATGCCAACGATATCAGCTTTTTGCTATCAACAATTATTTTTATTCTCTCTGCCACAGATACCACCTTTTCGCTAATGATTACCATCTCTGTTAATGATTAATATTTTTTCGTTAAAAGAAACCAACTCGCTTTTAACATTAGAGACGTTCCAGCAATTAAATGATTGACAGTTAATAAAAACAAACAACTGGTTCTTCAATAGAAATTTTGTCGTTTTTTTTGTGTAGTATCACTTATTGTCTTTATTTCATCATTTTTGTTTTGTTTGGAAACTTAAAAATTTAACAGCATCCAACATGATTTTTTTTTGTTCCTCTTCTATAAACATTCCCAGTGGAACTTTTGAAAGATCCATTTCAGTTGACTTTTTTTTATATTTGTCTCGTTTCTCCAGTCATTAAACGTTCATTGTTTTTCCCGGTGATTATTTTTGTTATTTGCTCGTTAAGCATCCAATGCGCGTGCTAACACGGCCTCAAAGCGAGGCTCGCCGCTTGTTTCTTTTTAACCAATATCACAAAACGGTTAATGCCGCCTGATGGCGAGAAGTAAATACGGTGCAGAAAGATAATTGAGGCAACACACAAATCTGCCCACAGGGTTTTGAAACCGAGGGCGCGTACATACTGCAGGGGTTCTAAAATTATGAATGCCATCTTCCACACGTTCCAGTGTTACAAATGTGCGATTTCATAAACGATTTTAAAATAAATTGATCGAATGTTAATATATTTTCCAACATTAGAGATCTATGTTGTAATGCTATCTCGTTACCTGATGCCAATCAAGACGATGATGCCACGATAAACAAGATGGTATTAAGTGTGGTAAATTTTGATTACGGAGATTCTTGGTGCTCGTCAAATTGTTTAAAAATCTTTTAAAACGAATTTATGTCGTTTTTATTATTCCTACGAACAATGGGAATATACGATTAACTAAAAATAGTTTTTCTCCCACTCTCAAAAATGAGACACTGTTAATGACTATTAACATATTGAAGTTGGGAAAAATGCAATATAGAAACGAACAATTAGGAAAACCAATTATTTTAAAAATAAAATTTTCTCTTAATTTGAGACCCAAAATTTTTTTAAATTTCATGTCTATTCAACCCATAATGCTTTCTAAATGGTTAAACGTTTTAAAATGTTAAAGTGATTTTTTTAATACTTGAGGCATGAACGTTAAATGGAATAATATTCGCTAACAATCGCCCGCAATGATACCCACATGATGATTCTCACATTTCCCGCTCGTAAACACATTGAGATTGCTCAGGCTTGTCCGACACGTACAAGCGTAATTGGGGCTAAGCGCTACACACACTCACAGACACATAAAACATGCACTTATCACAACACCGTGTAATTTAACACTTAAAGACGGATGGATTACATGACGGGGGCATTCCGTAAATCGTCCGGAGCGGCGCTCACCAATTAAGAATGTATTAGAACCCCTGCCCACAGCGCGTGTAAACACAGTGCGATAGTTTTAAGGAGTGTAATCTATTCAAACAGCCATGAGGGTTTTTTTTTAAGGGAGGGGGCCACGGAAACGCAAACAAAAAGGAGAGTGCTTAATGGGACAAAGGGGGACAATACACCAGTTGGGTCATGTTGGAACCGTCCCACTTAACTCCCCTTTTAGCTCCCCCGATCCGGCAATGGCGCAACATAAACAATCCCTAAAGAGGCACTTCCTGTTGGCATCTTCTCGACACCCTGCAATCTGGGTCCACGCGTCAAGTTTCCCGCGCCGTGTCAAAACCTGCTGTTGGAATGATAGTTTATGGGCGGCCCCACGCGGGGGTTGATCTAATGGTCAACTTTGAAGGCTTAAAAGAATTTAGCAGTTCAAATGCACTAATTGAATACAATCGTTTAGAAAATGTCGGGTGCTTCGGCGTTTGGAGGGAGGAAGTGTTATTTATTATTCCCAAGCACTTACACTGTTAACCATTCAATTAATTTGACCACCGATGTCACTTCTAAGAAAACAACTGTAAGTGTAATAGATGACCATATGCCCATTACACTTTGTGTGTGTCTTTGTGGGGGGGGGGCTAGGGTTGTGATAAATGAAGGAAGGCGCAGGAGAAAATAAAATGTTTAGATAACACATTGGGGTAAGGGGTGGACCAATACATTATGATGTTTTCAGAAAGTTAATGAGAAATGTCGGGTGAAGTTTTTCTCTGACTCGTGGCCTACCTATCTTACCGAACTGATTTACTGACCCAATCGTTAGCTATGCTCCTCCTCAGACACACGTATTCTTTGAGCGCTTACGACACGCACTGAAACAGACGAAAGGAAGGTATTTCTCGTTTTGTTCTCCGAAGCAATGGAATTTTCTATGGAAGTACCAAACGTACAAAAGATTTTCGAGGCTGATACAAGAACGACGAAACACAAGTTTATTCTGTTCAAACAAAAAGCCATGCACTTAAGTACATTATTTATTGTATGATACACATATATATGTAAGTCCCATAACCCGAAGGTCGTAGGGGATCCCCAATGTTTCCATTAGAGCTTACTCGGGGCTTGTTTATACCTGGTTGGTGCCCCAATTCCCTTCCAGGGGTCAGCGGAGGTCTTTCTTAGCGTATCATTTATATTGTGGCTTTGCGTGGGCTCGATCCCACGCCCTTCAGCTTTGTGAGGCGAGCGCACTACTGACTTCGCTATCTTTACTTACACATATATACGGTTTTGAAATAACATTTCAATTGAGTCTAAAGTTGAAGTCCCCCCACCAGACACCTCATGACCGCCCCGCCCCTTGCACCACCCTGGCGCCCACTGCAACATTCACAAAAATCCTTCATTATTACTTATTTAAGAAGGGTAACTCCGTTAATGCGAGTCGTCTCCCCCTTAATTAATCGACTCCTTTACGTCGCGTGCAGCCGGTTGACTCCGGGCTGGGCGGATGGTAACTGCCGATGGGTCTGGTGGTATTGATCTATTGTAGGTATTTGAGGTAAGTTGGTATTGATCTATTGAAGGTACTGGAGGTAAGATGGTATTAGTATTAACTACGTGATAATTCAGGTGCTCATTATGAGAGGTTTGACTGCATAAAGAAAATGACTTGTTAAAACTGAGATGATAGTTTTCCATTTTACATTTCAACCCATGTCACGTGACGGCTACTAAACAAACATTTATTTTGTTGTAATGTTATAAACAGTGCCCGTGAAACAAATTAGAAAAAAACACATTATAACAATAATAATTGAAATTATCATTAATTGTTTCAACTATAATTTTTTCCAGCAATGAAACTCGTGTTAAATCGAGACCGCATCTACTAACTCATGCCACAGGTTGATTATCTCAAATTTAAACCAGCTACATACCTCACTGACAAGGTAACTCTAATAACCTTACCCCGTCTACAAGATAAGGTGATATGGTGACTATTATAACCACAGCCGACAACAGTTTCTCAATTTGATGCCGTGAATTAAGTGAGGGACTCACTTATTAAATTTAAGAAGACTTAAAAAAAAACACCTCCACTTGATAACAAAGTTAACAATAAAACAAACCCGTAAAAACAAAAGTTTTTGACTATAAATCCCTTATATATGAGACATAACTAACAGTATTGATTATTTTCAAACATTTACAGACTGAATCTGTCTTAACACAAGTTTGCTTCATAACCCTAGGGGGGGGGAGGGGTGGGTGGGAGGGGGAGAGGGGAAAAGTCTGGTCACCGATTCGCTTGACCGAGCTCAGAGTGACACGTAAAATGTAAACAAAAGCGCACCGTCGTTTCGTTGGGTCGCCTCAATGCTCAAACTTTCACGTGGCAAAAAAACAATAACAAACCGTGAATTTAAATTACATACCTCATATAATGATAAACTAAAAATGCATTAATTTAATTACGGTACGATCGATCGATCTGAAATTTTGATACGATGCATTGTTAGGTGAGTCGGGTCCGTGTGCCAAATTTCAGCTCGATCGGATCACTGGAAGTGGGTCATTTTCGACTTTCGTTTTTCCGCCCGCCGAGCCCAAGACAGAGACGGCGGTGAAGTTAATATAAGGGATTTAAAAAACCAACCCGTAAAAACAAAGTTTTTGACTATAAATCCCTTATATATGAGACAGAACTTAAAGTATTTACAAATATCTACAGACTGAATCTGTCTTTACTCCCCTTTGCTTTTAACCCAAAAAGGGTGGGGTGGGGGTGGGAGAGGGGAAAGGTCTTGTCACCGATCGCTGGGCCAAGTTCACCGTGAAACGCCAAATGTAAACAAAAGCCAGCCGCTTTACCTGGTTTAAGCACGAGATATGTTCACACCGGTGGCTGGCCTGAAGTCAAGTGACCCGTAAAATGTAAACGATAGTGACCTCTACATATAGTTTATATAGATAAACTAAAAATGCATTAATTTAATTACGGTACGATCGATCGATCTGAAATTTTGATACGATGCATTGTTAGGTCAGACGGGCCCGTGTACCAAATGTCAGCTCGATCGGATCACGGTAAGTGGGTCATTTTTTACTTTTGTTTTTCCGCCCGCCCGCCCAAGACAGAGATGACGACAGACAGAGACGGCCGCGAAGTTAATATAAGGGATTTAATAAAACAAACCCGTAATAAAACAAACCCGTAAAAACAAAGTTTTTGACTATAAATCCCTTATATATGAGACATAACTAACAGTATTGATTATTTTCAAACATTTACAGACTGACACCGAGTGATGTCCCTTGTCTTTAATAAATGGGGGTGGGATGTGAGGGGGTGTCGGCACGACGGTCGGCGTCAACACGACGGTCGGCGTCAACTCAAACTCACGTGGAAGTGGGAGAAAAAAACAATAACAAAACAGTGAATTAGAATTACATACCTCATATAAGGATAAACTAAAAATGCATTAATTTAATTACGGTACGATCGATCGATCTGAAATTTTGATACGATGCATTGTTAGGTGAGTCGGGTCCGATCACGGGAAGTGGGTCATTTTCGACTTTTGTTTTTCCACCCGCCCGCCCGCCGAGCCCAAGACAGAGACGGCCGCGAAGTTAATATAAGGGATTTAAAAAGAAAGTTTTTGACTATAAATCCCTTATATATGAGACAGAACTTACAGTATTTACAAATATCTACAGACTGAATCTGTCTTTACTCCCCTTTGCTTTTAACCCAAAAAGGGTGGGGTGGGGGTGGGAGAGGGGAAAGGTCTTGTCACCGATCACTGGGGAAAGTTCACCGTGAAACGCCAAATGTAAGAAAAGCACGCCGCTTTACCTGGTTTAAGCACGAGACGTGTTCACACCGGTGGCTGGCCTGAAGTCAAGTGACCCGTAAAATGTAAACGATAGTGACCTCTACATATAGTTTATATAGATAAACTAAAAATGCATTAATTTAATTACGGTACGTTTGATCGATATGAAATTTTGATACGATGCATTGTTAGGTTAGACGGGTCCGTGTGCCAAATTTCAGTTCGATCGGATCATGGGAAGTGGGTCATTTTTGACTTCTGTTTTTCCTCCCGCCGAGCCCAAGACAGAGAGAGATGATGAGAGAGACGGCCGCGAAGTTAATATAAGGGATTTAATAAAACAAACCCGTAAAAACAAAGTTTTTGACTATAAATCCCTTATATATGAGACAGAACTTAAAGTATTTACAAATATCTACAGACTGAATCTGTCTTTATTCCCCTTTGCTTTTAACCCAAAAAGGGTGGGGTGGGGGTGGGAGAGGGGAAAGGTCTTGTCACCGATCACTGGGGAAAGTTCACCGTGAAACGCCAAATGTAAAGAAAAGCACGCCGCTTTACCTGGTTTAAGCACGAGACGTGTTCACACCGGTGGCTGGCCTGAAGTCAAGTGACCCGTAAAATGTAAACGATAGTGACCTCTACATATAGTTTATATAGATAAACTAAAAATGCATTCATTTAATTACGGTACGTTCGATCGATCTGAAATTTTGATACGATGCATTGTTACGTTAGACGGGTCCGTGTGCCAAATTTCAGTTCGATCGGATCATGGGAAGTGGGTCATTTTTGACTTCTGTTTTTCCGCCCACCGAGCCCAAGACAGAGAGAGATGATGAGAGAGACGGCCGCGAAGTTAATATAAGGGATTTAATAAAACAAACCCGTAAAAACAAAGTTTTTGACTATAAATCCCTTATATATGAGACAGAACTTAAAGTATTTACAAATATCTACAGACTGAATCTGTCTTTATTCCCCTTTGCTTTTAACCCAAAAAGGGTGGGGTGGGGGTGGGAGAGGGGAAAGGTCTTGTCACCGATCACTGGGGAAAGTTCACCGTGAAACGCCAAATGTAAAGAAAAGCACGCCGCTTTACCTGGTTTAAGCACGAGACGTGTTCACACCGGTGGCTGGCCTGAAGTCAAGTGACCCGTAAAATGTAAACGATAGTGACCTCTACATATAGTTTATATAGATAAACTAAAAATGCATTCATTTAATTACGGTACGTTCGATCGATCTGAAATTTTGATACGATGCATTGTTACGTTAGACGGGTCCGTGTGCCAAATTTCAGTTCGATCGGATCATGGGAAGTGGGTCATTTTTGACTTCTGTTTTTCCGCCCGCCGAGCCCAAGACAGAGAGAGATGATGAGAGAGACGGCCGCGAAGTTAATATAAGGGATTTAATAAAACAAACCCGTAAAAACAAAGTTTTTGACTATAAATCCCTTATATATGAGACAGAACTTAAAGTATTTACAAATATCTACAGACTGAATCTGTCTTTATTCCCCTTTGCTTTTAACCCAAAAAGGGTGGGGTGGGGGTGGGAGAGGGGAAAGGTCTTGTCACCGATCACTGGGGAAAGTTCACCGTGAAACGCCAAATGTAAAGAAAAGCACGCCGCTTTACCTGGTTTAAGCACGAGACGTGTTCACACCGGTGGCTGGCCTGAAGTCAAGTGACCCGTAAAATGTAAACGATAGTGACCTCTACATATAGTTTATATAGATAAACTAAAAATGCATTCATTTAATTACGGTACGTTCGATCGATCTGAAATTTTGATACGATGCATTGTTACGTTAGACGGGTCCGTGTGCCAAATTTCAGTTCGATCGGATCATGGGAAGTGGGTCATTTTTGACTTCTGTTTTTCCGCCCGCCGAGTACAAGACAGAGAGAGGAGAGAGAGAGAGAGACGCCGGTGAAGTTAATATAAGGGATTTAAAAAATATCCGCATAGAGCAGACCCACGATCTGTGGCCGGGGATGACGACTATGATTAACTGTGAAAGCCTGGGCCTTGCCACGTTGGAACATTTCATTACTTCACGACCCCACGGCTGAAGAAAAAAAACAGAACCAACCTGGCAATGTGTTTTTATGGAGATTGGTGACTTTTTATTCGTTGAACCCGAGGGCTCCCTTTGTTGGGCTTTGAAAGGAGAGATGATCTCGTGGTTTGTTATTGTTTTGGTCAAAGATGTCCGTGACAGAAGATGTTGGTTTTTTATTGGTGGTGTTATTTTTAAATTCCAACGTAACCCGTGGGGATTAATATTTATAGAGGCTTTTTATGGCTGGTTCAGTTGCTTCAACGTTGAAACAAGACTGTGAGAGACGTGGTCACTCTGTCCACAAAAGACATTTGGAAGGCGTGGTCACTCACTCTGTCCATGCAAGACTGCCTGGTACTCCGCTATTCGAGAATGCAGGAGGGTTGAAAACTCCGGTGATACCCCGATAACTGGGTGGTTACTTGGAACCGCTGCCATTACCCGGACAGACGCCCCCCCCTGTAAAGAAACATCTTAACTGTCACCCCCACCTCGTCCCACCCATCGGTAACTTTATTGGGGTGGCTCGTTTGTAAAGAGGGGATACGGTGGTCGAGTTGCAGCAAGCCCGACTGGCGTACTGATGGACACGGGTTCGAATCCATGGGAAGCCAAGGATCTGTTCCCGGGGCCTAGGGCGTCCCTGAGTACACCCAGCTTCGATTGGGAACGCTGCATCACTTGCCAAAATCAAATGCTGCCTTGCAGATGGTCTTGGCTGACCAAAGGCTATGGAAGCACATCCAGAAAAAACAGCAGGCTGAAGTCGGAGACCACGGGCCAATTGGTTCTGGTTAACAACTGTCTTTAATCACTCTATACAGTCCACTGGGATCAACTGTACAATCAACCACCTAAGCAGTTCGTATGCAATCAACCTCGGTTACCTCTTGAGCCGTACATTTATAGTCAGCTCTCCTCCAAGTCCATGACCACGCACGCTTACAGTTCACATCACAAACCACGTGTTTCATACTAGGTCACGTCCTTGTATGCTCATACAATGTAAACACAACAACACGTCTCTCACAGTATCTGTAACTTGTTATTATAAATAATTTAAAACTAATATTAAAATTTATAGTTAGAAAATATTTTTAAAGATGTATTCGCTTATATCTCTTCAAACGTCTTCTTCCCTCCTACCTTGAAAATGTGTTTTTTAAAGTATGTTATTACATATTCTGCAGATCTTTGACCAATGAATATGTCTGGGACAGAATAACCTCTATCGCGGGTAGTCAAGAAACCATTATAGCGATAGCGACAATTAAGAGACGCAAGCTGGCATGGTTTGGTCATGTGCTGCTACATGATACCCTAACAAAAATCATCCTTCAAGGCACTGTAGAAGGGGGTGGACAGCGGAAAAACTGGTTTGACAACGTAAAGGAATGGATAGGGCTGAGGTTAAATGAATTATTGGCCACCGTTCAAGATAGGCGAATGTGGATATCGTAGTCTGTTGATGTGTCCATGCGCTCCCCCCCAACGACCGCAACGGTCACGGGACTGATTTTGATAATGATGATTACATATAGGGATGCACTTAAACACCTCGACAAAAATATGTGCAAACAGATGTGAGCGCAGGTGACGGTGTTATCTATGAAGACTTTTCAGGTTCCGTGTAGGCAACCATGACAATCTCAACTTGTGTTCGTGACCGCAGTTGAACGATCCCCACCACCTTACCTCACCACCAACGTCACCAGAATTACGCACCGCGTTCAACAATTTCAGAAAGCTTTTTAATCAGCAGTCTCACTAAAATGTCATTACGTGCGCACCAAGGGATATCCTGCATCGCCCTCAGCACCAAATCGCGCCAATAATGAACGGCTATTGACCACGTCTCCTGAACCCGACCCGGTCCGTTTCTCTCGGCCTAATGAACGTCCATCAAAGACGTAATCTTCGCGGATGGTGTGGCGTAATATTCACAATGACGTGACCCAGTCAATCAGTAAGCCGGGTTAAATGACTCCCCCACCCTCCCCCTCCATGCCAACCTCCTGTAGTGTGACCACCCACCCCCACCCCCTTCTCTAGCTCTAGACTCAAGTCTGTCACCGTACCAGGAATCTCGTGCAAAATTTATCAGCTCCACGACCAAGGGTGGCGAGGTGTGAGTGGCTTAAGGCAGGGCCAGCGGACATGTGGTCCTCAAGTTAATGAGACCTCAATCATCCCTCTCAGACCTGGTCTACTCGTGACCTTGTGGTTGAGATATGTATTGTTGAGGTATAGTAGTAAAGTCAGACATTGTGGTAACACATTTTAAAAAATAATTTATGTGTGTGTGTATATATATACATTAAATCTCTATACATATAAGACGCATTTGTTGTCCGTCTGTCTGTCTGTCTGTCTGTTCCCTAATAACTCAAGATCCAGACAACCAAATAACGTGAAATTTGGTACACGTACACAAAATTATACCGGAAAGGTTATTAAACAGGTTTCGTTCCATATATATAAGATACTGGGGGGCCGGGGGCCCAAAATGTAGATTTTCCTTATATGAGCTATATAAAATAAAAATTATTGAAAATTAAGACGTCAAATAATGACGCAAAATAATAAACATTTTGGTGTCGAGATTAACAAGAAGGCGACTATCGCCATAAAATAATTGTTTTGTTGTTGTTGCTTTGTTGTTGTTGCTTTTGTTGTTGTAGTTGTTGTTTTGTTGTTGTTGCTTTGTTGTTATTGCTGTTGTTGTTGTAGTTATTGTTTTGTTGTTTTTTGTTGTTGTTGTTTTTGTTGTTGTTTTGTTGTTGTTGTTGTTGTTGCAGTTGTTGTTGCAGTTGTTGTTGTTGCTGTTGTTGTTGCTGTTGTTGTTTTTGTGTTGTTTTTGCTGTTGTTGTTGTCCACATCCCTTGCCCTGCGACGACAATGTCCTTCATGTTGTTGTTGCTTTGTTGTTGTTGCTGTTGTTGTTGTAGTTGTTGTTTTGTTGTTGTTGCTTTGTTGTTGTTCTTGTAGTTGTTGTTTTGTTGTTTTTGTTTTTGTTGTTTTTGTTTTTGTTGTTTTTGTTGTTGTTTTGTTTTTGTTGTTGTTTTTGTTGTTGTTTTGTTTTTGTTGTTGTTGTTTTTGTAGTTTTTGTTGTTGTTTTTGTTTTTGTTGCTGTTGTTGTTAAACCCGGGAACTGCCGGGTACTTGCCCCTAGTATATATATATATATATATATATATATATATATATATATATATATATATATATATATATAATATACTAGCAAAATACCCGCGGTCTGCTTCGAAAGTTAGGATTTTAGTAAGCCCTCGGCTACAAAAGATTGAAAAAATATAATTTTAATGCCCTAACGAATTTTAATATAGGCCATCAAGTTTTTATCTTCCAAGTTTTGTAAAAATACAATTACACAGTATCCAAAGTTTTTTTATTTGTAATTTAGCTCATATAAGTTGAAAATACTACATTTGTGTCCCGAGCCCCCAGTGAGTGAAAATTAAACCAAAAAAAAATTCACCTGTTACCATCCCGGGAGTGTACTCAACAACTTCCCAAAATTTCATGCTTCTAACTACACGGGGAGTTGTAGAATCTGTGTAGATTAACTTTTAATATAAGAAAAAAAATTGGGCCCCGGCCCCCATTGAGTGAAAAGTTAAATATTTTTTGGCCTGTTACCATTGCGGGAGTGTACTCAATAATTTCCAAAAGTTTCATGCTTTTACCTACACGGGAAATCAGAGAATTAGCTTTGAGTCAGTTTTTATGTAAGAAAAAGTACATTTGGGCCCCCGGCCCCCAGTGAGCGATAATTTAAATAATTTTTGTTTCATGCTACCATCGAGGGAGTGGACTCAACAACTTCCCAAAGATTCATGTTTCTATCTAAACGGGAAAGTGGAGAATAAGCCGATTTTCAGTACAAGGAAAAACGCTTTTGGGCCCCCGGCGCCCAAGAGTGTGAATTTTAAAATTCTTTTTCGCTATTTTTCGTCGTGAGAGGGTACTCAACAACTTCCCAAAGTTTCATGCTTCTACCTGCACGGGAAATTGGAGAATTAGTGATGATACAGTTTTTAATATAAGAAAAAAAACTACATATGGGCCCTCGGTCCCCAGTAAGTCATAATTAAAACATTGTTTTTCGCCTGTTACAATCGTGGCATTGCACTCAACAACTTCCCAAAGGTTCATGCTTCTGCGTCCTAGGGAAATAAGAAAATTTGTTATTTTCATATTTTATCGTTGCGATAGGCTACTCAATAACTTCCCAAAGTTTCATGCTTCTACCTACACGGGAAGTTGGAGAATTAGTGATGATTCAGTTTTTAATGTAAAAAAAAACTACATTTGGGCCCCCGGCCCCCAGTAAGTGATAATTTAAATAATTTTCCACCTGTTACCTTTGTGGAGTGTACTTAAAAACTACCCCAAGTTTCATGCTTCTACCTACACGGAAATAGGAGAATTAGTTATTTTCAGTTTTTATATAGCTCATATAAGGAAAAAAACTTTATTTGGGCCCCCGGCCCCCAGGAAGTGATAATTTAAATATTTGTTCGTCTGTTACCATCGCAGAATTGTACTCAACAACTTCCTAAAGTTTCATGCTTCTGCTTACTCGAGAAATAGGAGAAAGAGGTCACCCCTTCTTGCGCTTCAACAATGTCTGCAAGAAAGACTTGTCACTGGCGCAGATTGACCATAAACGTGGGAGACCATGGCCGAGGAGCGCACCTCCTGGCGGGTAAAAGTGCGCGAGGGCATTCAAGTCGCGGAAGCATCCCTCACAGGCAGGAGTGAGGAGAAAAGGGCCAGGAGAAATGGGAAGGGGTGCAGAGGAGCAGGACTAAACGCCATCATCCACTGAGGATGGACGGATGCCATAGAGAATATATATATTAGTGTATTATACGTCAAAATATACGTAAGTTTTCAAAATAAATGCACTTCAGCTGAAATCAGAATAAAAAATAATGTAATGCAGAACTTTCATTTATTTTATTTATTTTTATTTTATTCATATATTTTCATATTGAACAATTCTATGCGGACGTTCGAAAAGAGTAATTTTTGGTGCAGTAATTTGGTGCGCTGCTTTCTAAAATCAGCAGCATTCCGAACAGATGGGACGGACGGGACGGACGGGACATACATAGCAAATTATGTAAATTGATGATATATATTTACACTCAGTTTTCTTAAGAATTGATTATAAATTTCTAAAAGATGTTCGGACATATAATGTGTATTCTGGAGATTTCTTTGTACCGTCAAGGGCAAGTTGAAGTACCGTGACAAGGTCAAGTTGCAGTACCGTGACAAGGTGAAGTTGAAGCACCGTGACAAGGTCAAGTTGCAGTACCGTGACAAGGTCAAGTTGCAGTACCGTGACAAGGTGAAGTTGAAGCACCATGACAAGGTCAAGTTGAAGTACCGTGACAAGGTCAAGTTGAAGTACCGTGACAAGGTCAAGTTGAAGTACCGTGACATGGTCAAATTGAAGAACCGTGACAAGGTCAAGTTGAAGAACAGTGACAAGGTCAAGTTGAAGCATCACGACAGTGTAAAGTGACTTAACATCGGGGGAAGGCTTAAGGTAATAGAAATCGCAACCTTTCATTTGAATCCACATTTGGATTGGTTTTTGGGGTGGGGTGGGGCTCGAGAGGCGGGCTGACACTCTTGAGTAGGCGTGGTCACATGTCTGGGCGTGTACGTTTAAGGAGCCGTTATTCAGACTGTTAAAAATTGATAAACAAAGTCAACACCCGACTTAATATTTTTAAAAAAATGTCAACAATTTATTAAAAAAAAGAATGATGTAGCGTGTTGGATTCTTTCATAAGTGGGGGATGGGCTGAAGATAAAACTAGAATTTTATAAAACTCACTTTTTGGATACATAATCTTTGATGAGTGATAGTTTGAATGCATCTACATGTGATACATTTACTTATTTGAATAAATTATCTTTGAGTTACATATTCATTTGACAAATTGACCAATATACTTTTGGATACAACTTGTTCTTTAGATAAGACAGTGATAGCAGATATACAATTTAACTTTTTAATGAAGACAGAGATAGCAGAGACAGATTATAACGTTTTAATTAGGATAGAGAGAGTATAACGTTGTAATTAAGATAGAGAGAGAGTATAACGTAATTAAGATATTATATATAGAGAGTATAACATTTTAATTAAGATAGATAGAGAGAGAGAGAGAGAGAGAGAGAGAGAGAGAGAGAGAGAGAGAGAGAGAGAGTATAACGTTTTAATTAAGATAGAGAGAGAGAGAGTATAGCGTTTTAATTAAGACAGCTTAAGGCCGTTTTCGGGATGGCCAGCCCTATCTCCACCCCCACCTCACTCCCCTACAACACCCCAGGGGATGAAAAGAAGAGCCCATAAGCTGAGATTACGCCTTGACCGCGATGTTTACATTATGTTCACGCGAGATGTGAGAAAACAAGAAATTTAAATATATAGAAGGGAAAAATTAAACGGAGAGAAGGAGTCTTTAGAAGGAATAATTGAGAAAAATGGAGGTTATAATGTTTTAAAAAAAAAGCAGTCTAATACAATTACACGAGTCTGCCAGCTTGGGTCTTAAATGTTTAATACCGTCTTAAACGTGGATGGGTTTAAGGGAAAAGTACGACCAATTAAAATGTCCCGCCAGGACGTGGTAGGCAAGGATTTACACCGTCGGGTCGGATTGAAAGTGGAGTAAAAAACAGACTTCAAGGGGAAAACTTTCACAGTTTCACTTTTGTTTGCGTTATAAGAGGGAAAATGGGAGGATAACTGATTCATTATTAATTGTAAAATTGTAGACGTTCATTGTTTTCGGCCTAATGAATTGCCAGGCAAAGATAAGGTAAGACGGCTACGTTTTTGAGGCCAGGCGATCTTGGAGGATTGCACTTGTTGTTTGAGTTTTGGAAGCTTCTGGGAGTGTGGCTGGAATAGAAGGGGTGGGGCTCAAGCGGCTCAACCCTAATAGATTTATTTCTTGACAGAGTCTACAAGAATTAATATAAAAAAATTTAAAATAAAGAATTTTCGAGTGAGAGTAAAATAACTTTTTAAAGGGAGATAAGCTAATACATTTTTAAAAATACTTGAAAAATTTAACTTAACAATACGATTTATTAAATTTTGGTATACTAATTCGTAATGACATATAGTAAATACATTTAAAAATAAATATAAAATATATATCTTGCTCAATGCATGTTTATTAAATGGTGCTGTTACACCTCTAGTATAAACTCTATACCTTAATGTCCTCATACAGATGGTTTAATACAGCATTCCCTTTGTAAAATAAAACGGATATTACTAGTTCAAAAAATCCTACCCTTTCATACAAAGACATACAGAGACACACACATACAAATAGACACACGGAAACACACATACACAGATACACCGACAGACCCGCAGACTCACGCATAGACCTTACACTGACACATACACGCTCGAACAGTCACGCGCATATAAATGCAGACATACACACATATACACCCCCCCCCCAAACACATACAATGCCATAAAGCTGAATCCACATACGTCAGTAGAGTTTATGAACAGGCCACGTCAGATCATTCATTCATACCTCACTAAACAACGCTCCGCGTTCTTTTGTAAATATCACACGGGAAACACGAAACGGCCATCTAACTCAATAAATTAATATAAGGGCAGCTAACTCAAGAAATGAGTACAAACAGAGACAACAGAAGTTCAGATGGCTTTTTAAAAAAAAACACGTAATTAAACGACTTGAAGTGATTGTATGAAAAAAACCACAAGCGTAAAAACATTTTACACAGCTGGTGTTTGATGGTAACAAACATACAAGGGGGCAGATTTAGACTTGATGGGGCCTTAAGCTATATGAGATAAGGGGCCCTTTTGAAGTCCAGATATTCTATGTCAGTGCCAAATATGAACAAAAAATATAATTCAGGGGGGGGGACCCAAGAAGGTGGGGGCCCTAATCTATAGCTTGTTTAGCAAATGTTCCGGGGGGGGCACCCAAGAAGGCGGGGGCCCTAAGCGATAGCTTATTTAGCAAATAGGTAAACCCAGCACCGCAAACGTAAGCTACCCCCCTCCCCAGGGCCGTCTTAACGCATAGGCCCGTTGGGCATTTGCCCGGGGGCCCACGAGCATAGAGACCCCTTGGGAATATGTCTATTTATATATATTATGTATATTTATTTTTTATTCCTGCCTCTCTCTTTCTTTTTCCAGGGGCCGTTTAACTATTTTTTTGCCCGGGGGCACAAAATGGTGTAAAGACGGCTCTGTGCTTCCCTCTCCCTTTCAAACCTAATGATGATAATAATAATAATAATAATAATAATAATAATAATGAATATATAAATCAATTTCTAACATCAAAACATCGTAGGTCGTAAAAATAAGAAATAAAAATACATGGTTTAATCTGGATTGAATTTACGACATCATTCTTCTTTGACCTACTCTCTTGATAGTCAAATCTGTTAAAGAACTTCTGGCTGTCGCAGACATTATCTGATTTAGTTTTACAAGAGACGGGTGGTGGGGTGAACATGAGTTTTCTAGTTATTCCAAAATGGATTCCTATACGCCAATAATGGGTTGTGTAGAAGGGTTTCAGAAAAGGATTAAAAGTTTATGAGAAGGCGTGGTCTTTGAATCAGAGTGGTGTACTGGACTCAGATCAGTGTGTGGGCAGGGAGATTGTTGTTATAGGAGAAAATTAGTGTATGGTGTTATAGTCGGGAGTAGATTCTTGGGTGAGGAGTAATATGAAGTGTTGGGTTAGTTTGTTGGGTGGCGGGTATATTGGTGTGTGGGGAGTATATTGGTTTGTGGGGAGCATATTGGTGTGTGGGGAGTATATTGGTGTTTGGGGAGTATATTGGTGTGTTGGGAGCATATTTGTGTGTGGGAAGCATATTGGTGTGTGGGGAGTAAATTGTTGTGTGGGGAGTATATTGGTGTGTGTGGAGCATATTGGTGCAGGGAGCATTTTGTTGTGTGGGGAGTTTATTGGTGTGTGGGGAGTATATTGGTGTGTGGGAAGTATATTGGTGTTTGGGAAGTATATTGGTGTGTAGGGAGCATATTGGTGTGTGGGGAGTATATTGGTGTGTAGGGAGTATATTGGTGTCTGTGGGGCATATTGGTGTGTAGAGAGCATTTTGGTGTGTGCGGAGCATATTCGTGTGTAGGGAGCATTTTGGTGTGTTGGGAGTATATTGGTGTGGTTGGAGTAGATTGCTGTGTAAAGACTCTACAGCTGTGTTAGGAGTAGATTGGTGTTTTAGGAGTAGATAGCTGTGTGGCAGTAAAATGGTGTGGTGACGTGGAAAAGAGAAGATTAATATTTAAAGAAGAAAATCCACAAAATTCTTGACATGACCAGCCTTACTTTGACCAATGAGAAAGTTCAGATTTTCCACAAAGGGGATTACAGCACTCGACTCATCCCTCGTGTTTTAATGGGTTCCCTTTATTAACTCGGCTCTCGCCAGGGCTTAAGTTCCTACGTTTGACTCTCTTTTGGGAGACTATTCACTTTGGTGGCGTTTTTTGTTTGGACTTTAAAAGTACTATATGTTTTAAAAAATGTTCCCGGCCATATTCCATATTTATACTATTTTAGTTCCTGGTGTAGATGGAACTTTTGTGATGTCATACCAAAATTTATTAGCTGTTAGAAACAGTTTGAAGCTGAAAAATTTAACGTTTAAGAGCTATTCATCGGACTATATTCCCGCCTCGGGAATATACATTTGAACGGCAAGGGAGAGTATTTTGAAAAGCCAAGAGTCAACGTTAGGGGATACGTAAAGTCGATTAAAAAATTCTATATGTGTGTAAAACATTTAAACTTCACACGTTATTTTCTACTGTTTTCATTTTATGCTTGTCTTTCACCATCTTTTTATGTTTAGTTCTTGGAAACTGATCAAATAATATGTTTTTTTTTGTTTTTTTTAAACGCTCTAATATATTTCGATAGGGTTGTTTTCATTTAATAGCCCGTAAGAAATTTCGACATTTCAGATCCTGATGATGTAAAATCGGAGTCAAAACTGTTACCTCAAGTCAGGGACTTGAACAACTAAGTTGACGCGCATTGCGTATACCTGGCACTGTAATTCTGTGTCTGTTGAGGGTACCATCGTTGTATGGGTAGACAGTTGTATGGGTAGACAGTTGTATGGGTAGACAGTTGTATGGGTAGACAGTTGTATGGGTAGACAGTTGTATGGGTAGACAGTTGTATGGGTAGACAGTTGTATGGGTAGACAGTTGTATGGGTAGACAGTTGTATGGGTAGACAGTAGCACACCTCGTCGTTGATGCGTAGCACGAATAAGTCTTGCTCACATCTAATCTTTCATCGAGAGACGGACAGATCCTATTTTAGTTATGTGGTTATGTCTGAGGTATTAACAGGAATAAAACCAAAAGTAATATTAACTCGAGTGCTAATTTAGGCCTAAACGTAAGTCCACCTGTAAATTCTCTATCATCGGCCCAGCAGCCAGCACACATTACTAAAACGCTGACAGTCTCGGCTTAGCATCGTTTGTCTCTCACTGATCCTCTCCTCTGCAAATATCACCACTGATTCTCGTGGTATACACTTTAAGAGGATTAGTTATCGTGGTATGGGAGGGAGGGGGGAGGTATGGAGGGAAGTGAGGCGAGGGGGGAGGGGAGGTATGGAGCGATCGCTTCGAGTAAAATCGATGTGATGTGACTTAACTCATAATCGGGGAATCGTCGGGGGAGTGAGGGCGGGGATGGAGTCGTGACGCCCGGGGGTGGGGGGGGTGGGGGGTGGGGGTGTGGAGCCAAGGGATGGAGGTCTGCAACTTATACCAAGTAACAGCCTACCTGGCAGTGTGTGTGTGTGGGGGGGGGGCGATGAGTACAATTATAAACGAATGTTTCATGCTGACGCTCACCTGGGAGGATTGGGAGACACGTCTTAGGTCTCTCGTCAGTGGATCTCATGGTGTTTAGAAATGGATCTGTAATGTCGAGTCTTAGGTCTCTCGTCAGTGGATCTCACGGTGTTTAGAAGGGGATCTATAATGTCGAGTCTTAGGTCTCTCGTCAGTGGATCTCACGGTGTTTAGAAGGGGATCTATAATGTCAAGTCTTAGGTCTCTCGTCAGTGGATCTCACGGTGTTTAAAAGGGGATCTATAATGTCGTGTGGCAAATCTAATGTCTGCCATCAGCGGTGCTGAAAGTGCGTATACGTCCAATGTGTAACGACTGTATTTTAACAGCGTTAGAGTTCGGGAGTTTGTTTTTAAAACAGACGAATTCAGTGGATCTCATGGAGTTGAAACAAGGCTCTCTTTACATGACTGATAGTGTGTTGTTGCAAACATGTTTGCGACAGAAATATATGAAATATTTTTGTGTGGTTAGAGCAGCATCGTTTCAAATATATAATTTAAAAAAAAATATTAAAAATAGTTTCCAAAATTACTTCCATGTAGTTTTAAAAGCAATAACATTTAAACTCATGAAATTAATTTTAAAATACTTGTTTTGAAAAGAATCCAACTAAAATTACATAAACTTAGAACTAAATAGGAAGCTAAAGAACATTCATAGTTATTTTATCATACAACGTTGAAATTAAAATAAAAAAAAAGAATACCATAAAGGCGGAGTACGATCAGCATGCAGTGCCGCTTATTAAAGAGCTTGGTTAATACGTATGGGCATTTTCAACATAATGAATAATGACCCCTTTCCCGTCCATGACGGACTATGGGGCAAGTGATGTACGCGTTCACATGTTTTTAGCCACCGCTAACGAGCAGGGGAATGTGTGGCCAGCACAATGCCCCAGGGGCCTTGCCAGTACCTGGGCTCGAACCCGCGACCTCCCGAGTCATAAATATCGTGGACCAAAGATAAATAAAGCAGCGGCCTTTGTTTCGCAATTCTTACTGAATATAGAATAAATTAAAGTACTGCGCTTCTGGGAATCGCAACGGTATCCACATTAGATTGCTAAGCCAATACACCCGGTCTCTATAACTAGGTCACCAGTCCAGTTCATCCATTGAAACATGGAAGCCTAAAACCTCTACTAACTCTGATACTACGAATGTGTAGGTTAAAGATCTAGACAAAAGATCACCATTGGTATACAGATGCTCACATTCTCCTTACTAGCAAGAAATACCGTGTTCAAAGTCTTCTAGCTTTAAGTACCTTCCCGAACAAAACAAAAATTAAAGAACTTAGGCCAAGCTGAAAATACCCCGCCACCGCCATCCCCACCACCGCCACCCCCACCACCGCCAGTCGTCCTTCAGTTTGAGCACGTCACACTCGCGTAGTTCACAGGTAACGATCGTGTCAAATCTCAACTCTGCTACATATAGTTGCAGACAACCAACGCTGGAACCAAAATATCTTATATCCCGTTTCTCTCCTCCGTCCACTCTTGAAAATCTATCGGACGCCACTGTGGTTTTATTTCAGCTGTCACTCTCTAGGTTTGAAAGTTTAAATCTCGAAATATCACGGCTTAAACTCAATGAAATCGTAAAGTATCCTTATAACATCCGCTCATGGGCAAGTCTAAACATTTCTATTGAAAAACAGTCGTCATCTTGGACATTTATCGTCAGCAAAGAAATCTTCTAACACACCCGCGGGCATTAAGACTCTTGAGGTGAGAGGTTGTTTAAAGGTATTTGTAGTTTAAAGCTGTTCACTTTATAATAACTGAGTATGTAGGCGAAGTTCAGTTTGTGCTGTAGGCAGCAGGGCTGGTGATGTAGTGTTAATGATTGTAATAGTGTTTGTTGGATGTTGGTGATAGAATGACAGGTTGTTGGTGGCAGTGGGGAAGGTTTTCTGATTTGAAGTAGCTATTCTTTTTTGCTGTCGGTAGAAGGTTATGACAGGCTGTCAGGACAGGCTGTTGTAGGTTAGTTGCTGCATGGTTTTATTAAGGTTTTTTTAAAATTATTATAACGGTTTCTTTATAAGGGTTGTTGCAGGCGATCGTCGGGTTCGTATATGTTGTGCTATGTTTTGTGCTGCCTGTTATCCACAACACTGTTGACGTTTATGTAAAAAAAAAGTCTTTGTTCTTTAGGAAAGACCAAAGTTCCATGACGAGACGTCAATTTAGTTTAATTCACTGCGATTAGACACTATTAAAAACTCAACAATGATCATCGTCGTTGTTTGTGAAAGGACACTCGGGGGATCTCAAGCGAGGCTTTCTTCCTATGCCCGACACTGGCCTGCATGCTGATTAATGTCCCTGATCAACTGCCAACAAAGATGTGACGCCGGCCTCTTTATAGTTTCTCCCAGGCCCCCCCCATCCCATCGCCCGTCAACACTAATACGTTAATGTAACCCTAAATGAAGGTTTTAGGGTTAAAGTTGGCCAGGGCTTGAGGCCAGTGTCATATCCAAAGTAATTAAACTGCAGGGCTTCTCACACGGTGCTCATTGGTTTCTTCGAGCTCAAATGGGAAAATTTCATGTTGCATAGCAACGAAACACATGCATATCCCAGTCGTCAGATGTTTAGTGCGTTATAGTTGGACGAAATTTATCAGGGTTACAGTGTTATAAGTCAATGTCTCAACGGAAATGTTAAGTCCATATCTGAAGAATAGTGAGAGATTATTATTAATACTCATAAATGAGAACCGTTCGTTTATATTTCTTTTTGATCTGGTACATCTAAGTAAAAATGATAACTCCCAGTAACTCATAAGATAAAAGCAATAATTGGCTGGGATGGGGGCCTGGTGCTAAGAAAATTGACAGTTTGTTGAGAGGTTTGAAAGCAGTCTGGCTGGGGGGCGGGCTGGCGAGATTATTAGTTTAGATATTATGCCATCTGATAGAAGGGGAGTTTACTTACAAAATGAGAACCTCTGTGTTATAGTTTCCACGATCGTTCGTGTCGACGTGTGGAGCGTAGAATATTTGAAACTTGATGAATTTCAGATGTTTGATTTAAAGCCTTGATTAGAGATGAGCTTTACATGTTGGAGCCGGGGTGCACCTAAAAACAACACGCGGGCGTTAATGAAACTGAATGCCCCAGAGCAGGGAGGTCGCCAACATTGGGGTGATGGGGTGGTGTGGCGGTCGCTTATAAACATGAAATCTGTTCGCTAATCAACATCCTCTTATCACGTCTGCCTAATGTGTAACGTGGAAATGTAAAGAGCTTTACGATGAGGGGTGCGGCTAGTTTATTTGATCAGCTGACATTTTTGACAAGAAGTTAAATTTTAAAATAAGTTAAATGTAAAAAAAAATCTTTTTTTAAAAAGGACACGCTTTTATTTACATATAGAAATTGCACTAAATATGTATAATAAAAAACAACAACATTTTCCCCTAACTGAAAATTGAACCTCGTACCCCCATGTCGGCAATCGATCACGCTTATATTTCGGCCAGCAAGACTTGATGTTGATAGTACTTTTTAAAGTTATAATAATTGTATCCCTCTAGGGCGAATTGAGGCATGGTTCATTGACGCAACAAGATCTATCTGTGGTAAAATTTTTAGATCTCTAGGACCATCAGAAGTGGTATAATTTTACGTTTGAAGTTTTGAAGGAAGGATGGAAGGAAGGGTGGATGGATACAACATACAAACATTGTGACTTAAATAAAAGCGTTAAAAAAAACACGGATTATGAGAACGAGGCCTGGGGATGGAGTAAATAAGAAAAAAACAACTAGAAATTGCCCCTATCTTGAGAGTTAGGTGATAGAATGTTTAAGTAACAAGAGTCTAGAGTTTTCTTGTCCGTTAAAAACTTTGAACAATCTTAGCAGCAGTATTTTTAACAACAGATTTCTAGTTTTAAAAAAACAACTGCACAAGATAGAATAACATTCATCACTCTATCATACTTTAAGATCAGTTTTGATTTAAGGACTCAGTTTTAGTTCACAATGGATTCCTTTTCTAATGGCCACTCAGACCTACCAGCCTACCACAACTCGAAGCAATACGAAACCTGAACGTATATTTAAGAACATAAATTATGAATCACAGGCTGTTAAAAAGAAGTTCGAGTAAATTAAAATTATGTTAAAACAAATATCAAATGGATTTTTTTAAAAAAAATGTACGTACAGTTTTTGTTTTTTAAATTGTGAAGTTTAAAGTTTTTTCAAAAAATTTGCTTTTCAAAATAAAATTTAAAAAAAAATTGACCGCCTTGCCCTACCGTCACCCACGGTCACTTACGGTCAGGAACATTCATGGGCGTGGGAGGAGAATTGTGAGTCACCCTTTCAAAACGTAGTCACATTAGCAAATTTATTTGTCTTCAATTACGTTCGTCGTTTCTCACACCGGAAAACATTATGTCTCATTACGAAATGTAACTATTTCCTTTGACTGTTTTCTCAAAATAATGTTTTTCAGCATCAATATGGAAGTAACTATAAGTTTGCACAATTTTAAGTATATAATAAAGTTGGTTAGCATGTTATCGTCTTTGTCAAGTCTATTTGCTGACTCAAATTATCGAAAGAATTACCAAATATCTGTTGAGATAAGTCCTGAATATTTGAATATTACCCGGAGGTCTGCTTATATCTTCATGAAATCGGTCCAGCCGAACACCCTGGAACACTTCTATTAACTGATATTACGCCATAAAATGACAAGGCCGATAATAAACATTTTTCATTGCAGGAGAATTATCTCTTCCCCCCCCCACTCACACTTTTCTTTACAGGCACGGTGCACAACCTCTCGATGTGCACTTTTGTGCACAGTGCCCTGTAATGGGCGGGAAATCAGTTAATAGAATATCAACGTCTCCAACACCTTGCCAGCCAAGAAAAATACACCAGAGGACTATTTTAATCACATCATTCCAACTCAGAGCACGTCATGAAACTCTTGGCTCCAATTTAAAATGAAACGGTTGATAGAGAGAGAAACCGTTCATCGGACTCAACGGGTCAAACAGCACGGGCACCGGAGTCAACGGGTCAAACAGCTCGGGCACCGGACTCAACGGGTCAAACAGCACGGGCACCGGAGTCAACGATCAAACAGCTCGGGCACCGGACTCAACGGGTCAAACAGCACGGGCACCGGAGTCAACGATCAAACAGCTCGGGCACCGGACTCAACGGGTCAAACAGCACGGGCACCGGAGTCAACGATCAAACAGCTCGGGCACCGGACTCAACGGGTCAAACAGCTCGGGCACTGGACTCAACGGGTCAAACAGCACGGGCACTGGACTCAACGGGTCAAACAGCTCGGGCACTGGACTCAACGGGCCAAACAGCACGGGCACTGTACTCAATGGGTCAAACAGCTCAGGCACTGGACTCAACGGGTCAAACAGCTCGGGCACTGGACTCAACGGGTCAAACAGCACGGGCACTGGACTCAACGGGCCAAACAGCTCGGGCACTGGACTCAACGGGCCAAACAGCTCGGGCACTGGACTCAACGGGTCAAACAGCACGAGCATCGGACTCAACGGGCCAAACAGCTCGGGCACTGGACTCAACGGGTCAAACAGCACGGGCATCGGACTCAACGGGCCAAACAGCTCGGGCACTGGACTCAACGGGTCAAACAGCACGGCACTGGACTCAACGGGTCAAACAGCAGGGCATCGGACTCAACGGGTCAAACAGCTCGGGCAGTGGACTCAACGGGTCAAACAGCATGGGCAGTGGACTCAACGGGTCAAACAGCATGGGCAGTGGACTCATTGGGTAAAACAGCTCGGGCACTGGACTCAACGGGTCAAACAACATGGACCTTTGGCTCAACGGGTCAAACAACTCGCACTTACACCCTTCGAGTTGCAATGGTCTCTGTCTTACTCGGCCCTTCTTCTTCTCGGTTTCCAGGATCCATTTCCTTCCATTTTTGTCTGCCTCTCTATTTTAACATTTTGTTTTCCCCGTCTCTCAACTCCGTATTTCTTAATCACCCCTTGTATTCACTCACCTTATATCTTCCTTTTTTCTCTCCCCTCCCCTCTCGTTGTCTCTTGTTTCCAGATGCCCTCTATCTCGAGCTCAACTCCTCACACGTTGTTCGTCCTGCACCACACCGTTTCTCTGTCTCTCACACCAATCCTGTGCACACGCTCACCTCCTAAAAGAAAGGGGGACAACTGGAAATGCTTGTGTGATGTCACAGTTTGGAGCTCGCGTGGGAATTGAATTATTTAAAGCTGAAGTATTTTACTTTGATTCAGTGTCACGTGAGGGTCCAACTGTTTTGAAGGAAGCAATGTGAGTGGGGTTGGGGGGGGGAGGAGAAACATTTTTAAAAGCAAAATTCTAAATTCCTCTGGCCTGACTGGAATACCGAGCGTCTCTGTGCCTTCGCTGAGACACAAAAAAAAAGCCCGGGTGCCTCCTTCCCTTGCTATTATCCGGGGGCTTTGTGTATTAACCCGTCCATGAGATGGAATGACGTGTCCGTTAGAGTGGAGGGGGGTACACGGGAGGGAGTTCATGGGAGGGGTAGGTTTTAGGCGAGGATATCAGCTCCAGTCACTGTGCAGATTTTAGTTAGAATTCTGCGGATCAAGTGCATTCGATGAAGAGGGGAGGATGTGGAGGGATCATTGAAAACTTCTTTGAGTTTTTTATTTGCTGGAGAATGTCTGTCGTAGAAACAATTTGAAAGCTATCTTATTTTTACTTTTTTTTTGCCTTTAAAGATTAAGGTCATCGGGATTATGTCTTGGAGTAGTAGCACTTATAGAAATGTTACATTTGTTATTATTATTATTATTATTATTATTATTATTATTGTTATTGTTGTTATTGTTGTTATTGTTATTATTATTTATATTATTATTATTATTATTATTATTAAGATGAAAAAATGCCATGGGGAAAGTTTGAGTTGACTTTGACGGACCAATAGACAGACATCAACAACATCAGCACAATTACAATGAAATAGACATGTGTAATACAATTCCTCGGGTGCATACATAATTACAAGGGCAATTACATACACCCAACAGATTGTGACGGTGAAAACACATCGTTGAGATTAATCTAAATCCGCATCTTATGTGATCTTGTGGTCTTTGGGAAAACAACAACAACAATGGAATACTTTGGCATTCATAAGTTTGGTAGATTAAATGAATATACTGGCGATTTATAGAAAAATGTATTTTTTCTTCTTCTTTTCCTGTTTAGAAGCATAATACCCAAAAAGATATTTAGAATTAAAAAAATTATTTTTAGTGTCCAAAATTTCTTTAGTAAAAAAATATATATCTGTACCTAAGATTGTGGTATTTTTGTCAAATAGCTAACGTGCAATTGTGAAAAAAAAGGTTTTCAAAGTGTAGTTCAAACCATGGCAGCAAGCCGTCAATCAATGATGAATATGAGATCGTCCACCAATAGACAGATAGAGTGAAAGAGGGACTGACATACTGACTAAGTGACAGTCTGAATTTTTATAGAGTGCGAAAAGACATAATCACTCTGCACCCCAAACCGACCGTCAATCCACTTTTATTCGCTACCGCAACCGATCTGAAAACTGGTGTATAGGCCTTGTCATAATATGGCGGAAATCTATTAATAGAAATATTGGGGCTATATATATATATATATATATATATATATATATATATATATATATCTTTTTTTAAGGACACATTTCCTAAACTTTTAAAAAATAAAAGATTCGAGTCAATATGTATATGTAGGTATATTGAGAAGGATGTATCTTATCGGCCATTTTTAAATTCTTCGTTAATTTAAGACAGCTTATTGGACTTGAAAAAAGGAGAAGAAAACAGTTTTGTAATTTTATTATGCCAACAATTTTGAGAACATAGTGATCCGACTGTATTTATGCTTCAAAACGTTGTTCCGTTAAAATTTAATCTAAAAATAGAACATTACTCATTGAGCTATGACGCTTTCCGGTTTTAGAAATGACAAGGCCTATTGACAACTTTTGAGACTGAAGCCCAAACTAACTTTCGGATGTCCGTCCTGTAATCTAAAGAGAAATCTTGTTAAAGTATTCTCTGAACCATTATTTTGGGACATGTGTGAACAATTTTGACGATATATGACAGATTGAGATACCCTGGGACAGACTGTGACAATCTTTGACAAGTTGTGATATCGGACAATTGATACAATTTCTGTCAGACTTTTGCGTTGTCTGCCAGATGTAATAAGAGCCATCCATAAAGTACGTCACGCTATTATTGACCATTTTTACCCCCCTCCCCCCTGTCACAAACTGTCACAAATCTAGGACCCCCCCCCTAAAGTACGTCACACTTTCGAACAAAAATGTGTTTTTTTATTAACAAAATAATTAAAATTTAATATAAAACAGCGTGACGTCAAACGTGGCTGGACTTCCCCCTCCCCCTGTCACACTTTCTTACCCCCCTCCCCCCTCTGGAGCGTGACGTACTTTATGGACGGCCCCATAGTAGACTAGAAGTTCAGGACACCCTGTAGTAGTTGTTGTCTTGATCACAGGTCAACTCCTCACACCCTCTGTTAGTCTATCACGCAATAGTCTAACTATAGTCTAAACAAGACATCGACAGCTTGTGGTCTGTGTAACCACTGCCTCTTTAATCACCTCAACGTTACGTTTGTAGCCACCTTCTCCCTGGGTTCGCGACCCCGCAAGAGTTCACTCCACAATACAAATCACGAGCTTCATACCCAGTCAAGTCAACTCGCACGCTCATACCATGTCAGCACAACAACACATCTCTTACACCAGATGGTGGCAATGTCGTAAATAGTTTTACAATATATTTGGACAAATAATGACAATGTCAAACTGAAGGTGAAAGTAAATCTCGTGGTTTTTTTTGGGACACGGGTCTCGTTCTATGTAATCAAGCGTTTATCGTAAGACAATGCACATGCTGTAAAGCAGTGCTTCTCAAGCTTTTTAGTATTGCGGACCGGCAGGAATTTTTTCCATTGCACCAGGGACCATTGAACTATTTTCCCTGTACTGACGTAGTAGCGAAATGTCCTTTCTTGGTAACTTCCGCGGACCGGCATCGGATGGACCATGGACCGGCACCGGTCCACAGACCACCACTTTGAGAAGCACTGCAGTAAAGTACATGGGAGCTTTTCATAGATATAGCTCTTTGCATAACAATTGAACGTGGAAAGGGGGGGGGTGTTAAACTTGAAGAGGGGGGGGAAATGGATTAGGGTGGGAAAATTAGGAACGGTGAGAGTGAGGAGAAGTGGGATACTTTGGAAGAGGCGCTGGGTGGGAGAAGAACGCAGATGGGAAGGCGGAAGGGAGAATACACCGATGATGTGAAGGGAGGAGAAGATCGGTGGAGAGCTGTTGGAAGGTCGGTCTGAAGAGAGGGCGAGAAATCGGGAGGTTGGTGGTTGGAAATGGGGAGGGGGGAGGAAGGGGGAAGATTGGGACAGGATCGGAGAACAAGAGTCGCTAGAAAAAACGCCCCCGGAAAGAGCGTATTTTTTTTTAATGCGCTGAAGGATGGTAGAGAAAATATGCGAGCAAATGAGACGAAAGACGATGACGTAACGAGACGTAGTGCTGTATTTCTCTTTGTTTCAGCTGTCGGCTGTCTCGTTACGACATGTGGCATCATCATTAACAACCACCTGATTAAACGAGCCACTCCCGAGGGCGAGAATGTAAAAATAAAAGAAACTAATCAAAGAAATAAAAAACGGAGTGATATTTTTTTACTGTAGTATTTAGACTTATGGTGGTTGCGACAATTGTAAAAAATAAATAAATTTAATCATGTTTTTTTTTACATTTTCGACGTATACAGTAATCCAATAATGCGAGGAATATTCCGTGTTGTATTAAAGCTGGTAATTACGCCAAGAAAAGATGGTGATTTTTTACTGCTCTGAAAATAAATGTTTTTGGTGCTACCAATGGGAATATCTCAAAACGAGTTTTTGTTATTTTGATTGCGATTTAAATGAAACTCTTAATATGATTGAAAGGATTAAATAGAATGTGCACTGTGCACCATGCTTGGTTGCTCCATGTACTCGGGGTATTAGTGCACCGAGTGCTCAAGATATAAGAGCTCTCTGTGCTCTTGTCAAGTGTGCAAAGTGCGCACTAGGAGTGAGTGCTCCATGTGCCACATCCATGAGTGCTCTGAGATAACTTGTCATGAGTGCTCCATGTGCTACATCCATAAGTGCTCTGAGATCACTTGTCGTGAGTGCTCCATGTTGTACATCCATGGGTGCTCTGAGATCATTTGTCATGAGTGCTCCATGTTGTACATCCAAGGGTGCTCTGAGATCACTTGTCATGAGTGCTCCATGTGCTACATCCATGGGTTCTCTGAGATAACTTGTCATGAGTGCTCCATGTGCCAGATCCATAAGTGCTCTGAGATCACTTGTCATGAGTGCTCCATGTGCCAGATCCATAAGTGCTCTGAGATCACTTGTCATGAGTGCTCCATGTGCCAGATCCATAAGTGCTCTGAGATCACTTGTCATGAGTGCTCCATGTGCCAGATCCACAAGTTCTCTGAGATCACTTGTCATGAGTGCTCCATGTGCCAGATCCATAAGTGCTCTGAGATCACTTGTCATGAGTGCTCCATGTGCCAGATCCATAAGTGCTCTGAGATCACTTGTCATGAGTGCTCCATGTGCCAGATCCATAAGTGCTCTGAGATCACTTGTCATGAGTGCTCCATGTGCCAGATCCACCAGTTCTCTGAGATCACTTGTCATGAGTGCTCCATGTGCCAGATCCATAAGTGCTCTGAGATCACTTGTCATGAGTGCTCCATGTGCCAGATCCATAAGTGCTCTGAGATCACTTGCCATGAGTGCTCCATGTGCCAGATCCATAAGTGCTCTGAGATCACTTGTCATGAGTGCTCCATGTGCCAGATCCATAAGTGCTCTGAGATCACTTGTCATGAGTGCTCCATGTGCCAGATCCACAAGTTCTCTGAGATCACTTGTCATGAGTGCTCCATGTGCCAGATCCATAAGTGCTCTGAGATCACTTGTCATGAGTGCTCCATGTGCCAGATCCATAAGTGCTCTGAGATCACTTGTCATGAGTGCTCCATGTGCCAGATCCATAAGTGCTCTGAGATCACTTGTCATGAGTGCTCCATGTGCCAGATCCACAAGTTCTCTGAGATCACTTGTCATGAGTGCTCCATGTGCCAGATCCATAAGTGCTCTGAGATCACTTGTCATGAGTGCTCCATGTGCCAGATCCATAAGTGCTCTGAGATAACTTGTCATGAGTGCTCCATGTGCCAGATCCATAAGTGCTCTGAGATCACTTGTCATGAGTGCTCCATGTGCCAGATCCATAAGTGCTCTGAGATAACTTGTCATGAGTGCTCCATGTGCCAGATCCATAAGTGCTCTGAGATCACTTGTCATGAGTTCTCCATGTGCCAGATCCATAAGTGCTCTGAGATCACTTGACATGAGTGCTCCATGTGCCAGATCCATAAGTGCTCTGAGATCACTTGTCATGAGTGCTCCATGTGCCAGATCCATAAGTGCTCTGAGATAACTTGTCATGAGTGCTCCATGTGCCATATCCATAAGTGCTCTGAGATAACTTGTCATGAGTGCTCCATGTGCCAGATCCATAAGTGCTCTGGGATCACTTGTCGTGAGTGATGAATGTTCTTTGGAGATGATTGCTCCTTGTGAACTCGTCATGACGAATCTATGTGCACAAGTGTTAAGTTCTAAAATATAATATTTCTTTACCTCGTGGAGCAACAACACGAGGACTTTTGAGACACTTCAATCTGAGATGTTCGTCTGGTCATTCGACCGCCGGTCCAAGAGTCCAATACTAATAATCTGGGAATGTTGCCTTAGCTGGTTAAGTTATATCACGACGTCGGTATACCGCCCTGAAAATGATTGCGCAATAACGTGGTAACCAGAATGTACACTAACAACTTTGCGCGACCGCATCACACGGATGTTTGCGGGAAAGATGTGCACCGCCAATAACAGTGAATGGTTTGATCATTGTCGGGGCGAGGTTTGTCTCGTCCGACGAAATGCCGTTATGGCGACCGAGAATGAATTTTGATGAGCGACCCTTGCTGAAATAACAGTTCAGGGAATGCCATTGCCCGACACAAATCAACGACCAACAGCAAAGCTAGCAGACTGGACTCATGACTGGACTCGTGACTGGACTCGTGACTGGACTCGTAACTGGACTCGTGACTGGACTCGTGACTGGGCCCGTGACTGAGCCCGTGACTGGACCCGTGACTTGACTCGTGATTGGGCCCGTGACTGGGCCCGTGACTGGACTCGTGACTGGGCCCGCGACTGGGCCCGTGACTGGGCCCGTGACTGGACTCGTGACTGGACTCGTGACTGGACTCGTGACTGGACTCGTGACTGGACTCGTGACTGGACTTGCAGTTGGTCAAAGATCGATTGCATTGGCATTAGCGACTCAAGGGAAAGGGGGTCCCAAAAAAAATCAGATCGAGGTCTTTCGAAGACGGACTTATGACAGTGGTAGAAAACTAAAGTTTTGTTTTCTTTTAGGTGAAATCGTTTTAAAAAATCCCTGCTCTTCCACACTCTTTAGTCATAGTTTCTATTGAATCTTATGGTTTTATTAATATAATATATACATATTATTTGTGCTTTGCTAAAATTATGATGACTTAAAAATTAATTTCAAATTTAAACATAGATCTACTTCAACATGAATAAAAGAACAGGTAAACAATATTCTATTGCTCATATTGTATTGTCATGAAGTAAAACTTTATTTTACTTTAAATGATACTTTTTTTTTAATTTCCCTGATTAAATAATAGTTTTATGTTTCCCTAATTGCATTTTCCAGAAAGGAAAAAAAATTAATTTCAAGTTTCTTAAGAAAATCAAATGAAGCGCCCCAACCCCCTCCCCCACACACGCCTACATTTATAGTTTTAAAAAAATCACATTAACTTCTTGAGAGAGGTTGGTCGAAATTTATTTTCTTATAATTCCCAAGAGCCTAGATTGGTTTTGATTGTTTATAAGCCCTCACTGTTGTATTGAACTCTCTGACTAAGAAATTAACAAAGTCACTCGGGTGTTGGTTTTTTTTAAATCTTCAATTTCATGCTGGTTTTACGAAACAATGTGTGGTTCAAGTGGGTCTGAGGGGAGTGGATGGGGGGGGGGAGAGTAGGGGGTGTAGACACCACCCCGACATCAAATTGGAGGAGAGTCTATGAATAATTTCCACCCCCTCCTCCTGATACCCCCCCCCCTTAAGTGTTATCGGCTGCACCTCACTTTGATCAAACTTTGATGTCGACAGCTTCTTGTCGTCCCTCCCCCCCAACATGAAAATCTGCACACCCCGCCAAAGGTCAGTCTACTCAATAATAAATGTCAGGGGGTTGCGCACCATTTTTGTTCCCCAGAGCTTACAAACGGGCCGACGAGACTGTCTAATCATACATTTCAAGGTCACGCCACGTACGATCGATCCTGACTCTCCAGACTGTCTTACTAAAAAGCCAGAACCTCACACCATGCCCCCAACACAACCACCCCCTCACACACTTTAAAAAAAAAGTAATGACACGGGTCCTCAAATTAAGGCCCCCTGTACATCTCGGGCCCACAGTGGTAGGTTATTTACCAATAAGAAACCCAACATTTTATCAGTTCATGAGCATTATTCCTATTTAAAAAAAACTATCAAATATATGTTGGTGAAGAATTTTCTTCATACTATCCAGCTGCTTTTGTTTATGTTCCTTAGGTTTTTACATATTTTTACCTCTAGTGAGAAATGTGTTATATGTTGAGTAACATTCTTTCATTGTTTTTTCATAAAAATGATATCGTTTTAAAATGGTTTGGAGACCACTGAGGTCTATCATGTCTGTGCCTCCGTGCAAACTTGTAACCATCGAACTCTTTGACAACAAACTTTACGACTGCGTCCGACCAGATTAATGGACAACAAAGGGGCGGTGGGGTGAGGAGTGCTAGTTGGCTGTGTGAGGACAGTGGGGGGGAGGGTAACTACACACACACACAAATCTATAATTATTCATAACATGTTATGAGATTAACTTAAAGAAACGCGGGGCAGTGACGGCACCGGACACTCCGATCAAATTCAGTTACAGATTTCCCCTCTTGTCGCCGCTAGGGCGGGACATTCAAGTGTTTGTGGTCTATTTCGGAGGCTGGTCCCTTGCTGACCCCTTTTTGGAAATGCAAGGGAAAAGCTCTTCAGAGAAGGAACCATATTTTATTATTATTATATTTGGAGTTTGTGCTGTTTATTTTAAAACACCGACTACACAAAAAGAAATATGAAAACAGGCGAACCTATTGATATTTTTTGTGTGTGGAAATTTATTGGACAAAGACGGTAAAATCATTTGAACACTACTTCAAAAGCACCGTGCTGGCCTTAAAAAGACCGTGCGCACTAAGGCTTATTCAAATTTCAGCTAATGTTCATTTTTTAAAAAAATGAAAGCTTAGACAACAAACATTTTAAGGACATATTAAAAACAAAAAGTAATAAACACTTATACAAAACCACGTGGAAAATAATCTCTCTCTCGAAAATATCTTGGAGAAGATAAAAAGAGGATTAACTTTAATGCTGCAAGTAAAAAAAATAATATTGATGATATATAAAAAAAAATTAAAATCGAGAAGATCTATTCTAAATATCCTTGAACCCTCACTGTAAAAGCCTACACGGACAATCTCACAAAGATAATGGACAAAAAATGCTTCCATTAAAGCAAACTGTATGAAATCCATGAGTTCTAATTACTTCGGAATTTGTTTTCAGTGCACCTCTTGAACACAGCGGTACAGCTATACATACACGCCTAGACATGGGTTTGTAATGATTGTTCTTTGGATATAGGTTTGTAATGGTTGTTCTTTGGACATAGGTTTGTAATGATTGTTCTTTGGACATAGGTTTGTAATGGTTGTTCTTTGGACATAGGTTTGTAATGGTTGTTCTTTGGACATAGGTTTGTAATGATTGTTCTTTGGACATAGGTTTATAATGATTGTTCTTTGGACATAGGTTTGTGATGATTGTTCTTTGGACATAGGTTTGTGATGATTGTTCTTTGGACATAGGTTTGTAATGATTGTATAGTATGGTGGCGTCAAGTTTTCTGGCAATATCTTTAATCCCACCGCCCGCCCCCCCCCGCCACACCTCGCCATATCCCCAGGGAGATCGGCCAGCTGTTATTAGTAGCTTCATGTGTCTGTCTGAATGTCTGTCAGTCCAGTTGAAGGAACCTGACTTTGAGCCACGGGAACCTTTCCTTTAGACCGGGCTGTCTACAAAACAAGGGACAGTTCCCTATTCAGTCACAGTCGCTCACCCCAATAAACAGCCAACAACGAAAACTGATGTGTCGATTAAAGTCAATTTATTATCTAGTGTAAGATATGTTATTTATGTGGATATATTCCCTAAGCCCTTAAATTTTTATTTTAAATTTCAATATATCATAAAGGTTCACCACATAAAAGTATCCACAATTGGATTTTAGTTTCCTCATTTTTATACGACATTGGGATTGAGTACAAACTACTGGGGGAAAGGGGGGGGAGGAAATAGGCGTGAAATCGATTTCAAAAAGTCACGTGACGCCTCTCTATGATTTAAATATAAACTAAAAGTTATGCTTTCTTTCATCTCAAAAGTTAATATACATTTTCTTTGTAATCTTTTCGTCCATCTGTGCAGTGCTATTCCAAGCTGATGAATATTTAAAGATCTGATTTTGACATTCTTTAACTATATGTACTTTGATGTATTGTAATATTGTTAACATTTTAAAGAGCTTTTTTTCCGAAAGCGAGAAATATTGATTGAAGACATGTTTACGACAGTTCTCAGTCGTCAAATTCAACATGATAATTTTTTATTTCAAATCCATATTGTCTCACATAAACCCATTTCCGGCGACTTTCCACCCGTCAGTTGGCCCTCGGGGTCAGCTCGGAAAAAAGATTTTTAATGGAGTCCTTGTCACCACAAAGATTTTTTCCCCTTTCAAGAAAACGTTTCATCAGGTTTTTCATTAAAGTGTGGCTGTCAGGAGTCAAACGAGCCGCGGGCCCCGGGGCCCTTGGACTATGACGAGAGCGTGAAGGGAGGAAGGAATGGAAAGGGAGTATAGCGGAGAGATGGGTGTGGGCGGGAGGAGATTGTAAGGCGGCTCGCAAGATGGCGATCATGTTACAATTTTGTAAGGAGAAAAAAAACCCCATATTTTTTTGGATTCGCTATTTCAAATTTACACGGTACCTTAGAAATTGTTGCCATCCTGTATGTGTGTGTGTTGCTTGTGTGTGGGTGTGTTGTTTGTAAATGCTGTTTCCAGTGTACATATGAAAAGAAATGTGGACATACAAGAAACCTAATGAAAAAGATTTAGCAAAAGTTGGTGTCCGATTAATTGTTCAGTCCTTGGCGCAATGCGTCTAACTGAGAACCTAACTTTTTCTCCCATATAAAAAAACAACAACAATAAAAACCCGGCCTCTTAAATTTGCTTCAGGGTTTATTTAATTATGTCTGCTTGTTATTCTTTATGTTCCTTTTGATGTATCTTGTGACGATGTCAATAAAAACCTATTTGTGCTCAATTCCTATATAATAAAAGGCTAAGTTCCGTGCGGTCATCGATAGCGATTGGTCCCTCAAACACATACGACTGCTGCAGCCAATCATATTGAACACGTTTACGCGGACGTTCAAAACGAGTTATTTTTGGTGCAATATTTCTTTCGAGATTTTATTTTGAGTTATGCGCGTTGGGATTTATAGTCATAAGCGCTATTTTTACGAGTTATTTAATTTAACTATAATGAATAGTAATTTTGACGTGATGCACATGTATGCAGTTCGAGACGGCTGTTGGAGGGGAGTTACAACATGCCACCGGACGGTGGCGGAACGTCCTTGGACGGGCAATGTTGCTAGTAAAATTAAAAATGCTCATAACGTAGCTTTATAAATACTCGATTTTTTTCCGTTTGTGACAACTCGGTATCGCCATCCACATCAACATACATCATCTCCCCCGCTCCGATCACTTTCATTTTTACGTATCTCGAACCCATCATCCTCTGCAGAAGCTCCCAATTCGGCTCAGTAAATTGACCCAAATACGCGTTACTTTCCCTCCATTTCTCCTCCCGGATACCGCGACCAAATCTAATCTTCTCGCCTCACAGTTAAGTGTGTACGCGGCGAGCACTACGTCTTCATCAAAATGACTGTGGCGGGAACTTAGTCCTGCAAACAGGTTACGACCAATCAAAACACGGCGTCGCTTACTCCCAGTAAGACGTTCTGCATGGCTCTGATTGTTATCGCAGATGTGATTGGCTCCAATCACATCAGCAGAAATTAAGAGGAAGCGGAAGTGACGGTGGGCTCAGTATGAAGCGTTTATTGTTGGCCCTGGATACCTGGATTTCTGATGAATGAGCCATGGATAGATGGCTCCTGGACAACAGCGCTTGGATAATGTTCCTCCCAACCAGGGTGAATTGCACTGGATATGTGGATTAAATATATGGTACAAAAATTTGTTAAGGGATTTTTTTTTAGTACGTGTATATTTAGCCCATGTGGTCGAGCCGCATGCGGGCTCGGGTGGCGTACTGAGAGTAGCGGGTTCGAGTCTCTGTGAAGGCATGGATTTTTTTTTGGCTGATGCTAAGGTTGTCCCTAAGTCCACCCAGCTGCCTTGGGTAAGACAAAGGCCGGTAGACAAATGTGCCCCCACAATCCCGTCATAGCCGTGGCCTGTGAACGATGCGTAACTTGCCGATATGCCAGCGTGGTCTTTGGGTTCCTATGAGAACTTAGGATGCAGTGATCGTCAGCACAGAAGGAGAAATGATATTGTTTCCTTGGAATATAAGTCCAAAGTACTTGTAACCCCATTGAAACGTAAACAAATCATCTATAAAACGAATGATATAATTGTGGAATTTGACGTTTAGAGGAATCAAAGTTCCATCCCCTTTTCTGACAAATTGGAGGCTTTTGGATTTTCTCCCTTGTCAGTGTGTGTATGTGTATGCATGTCTGGTTTGTTTTATGAGGGAATACAATCTTAGAAAATTTAAATTTTGTTAAAATGTCACCTCATGTCCCATTAATCAATAGCTGACGCCCTTATTATTCGTAGAGTTTGAAACAATTTCTGTTTATCACGCAAACTAACGGATCGCACGTCAATGTTGGGAATTCGAATATAAAAACCAGAACTTCTTTTCTTCATTATTTCCGAAGTATATAAAGGTAATAATAAGAATTGATGGTACCAGGGTTAGGGCTACAGGTTTGCGTAAAGCTAAGCAGTGAGGGCGTCAGTGTTAGGGTAAAGGTAAGAACGAAAAGTGTCAGGGTTAGGTTTATGACTTTAAAGTAACCGTTAGAGTTTGGGGGTTAGGAATAAACTAAGTAGGTTGTGGTAACTTTGAAATTACGAAACTGTAACTTTTCAGTTGAAAGACGTGAAAGTCACGTCCAGATAGACTTTTTTCAAAGACCTAACTAACCCTAAACAAATTCCAAGATATTGACAACGCGGTCGGAAGGCGGGTAGTCCACATTATTGCGAGATGATGGGAAAGATTGCCAGACTTCGGATTTTCCCGCTGACACTTGGTGTGATGAGCAGTGAGTATCCTAGGACCACACACGTCACGGCCGTCAAGATTAAAGGTTCATTGCGTCCTCAGGTCGAATATGGCTGATGTCACTGTATAACCACTCACTATTTGTTGTTGTTTTTTTTCCCGCCAAAAACTGTAATTGTTTGAATCCGCAAGCAAGAAGTTTTAAAAGAAATTTATCGAAAGAATTTCGTGTTTAAAATCTACGTTAGATTCGCCGGCTGTTATGTTCAGTCAGGGGTAAATAACCGATCCATTCAGCGACGTTCATTAACAACAAAAGTCGAAGTTAAATAGTTTTGTTTGGAATTTACTTGTTGACTATATATGGAATGATTGACGTGTCATTAATTAAATAACAAGATAACGCACCAAAGTTATGGAGAACTGTTTCAAGATAATGTGTGTTGTGTGCGTGTTTTTTCAAATTTGTAAATGTGAGTGTCTAAGGGGTCGTCCTTAAAGTACGTCACGCTCCAGAGGTGGGGGGGAGGGGGTGTAAGAAAGTGTGACAGTTTGTGACAGGGGGGAGGGGGGAGTTAAAATGGTCAAAAATAGCGTGACGTACCTTATGGACGGCCCCTAATTGTTTGTGTGTGTCTGTGAATGTGTCCTTGTGTGTAAGTGTGTGTGTTTTTGTGTGTCTATGAATGTGTCTTGGTGTGTGTCTGTGAAGGTGTCTGTGAATGTGTGTTTGTGTGTGCCTGTGAGTGTGTTTGTGTGTGTGTGTAAGTGTGTGTTTGTGTGTGCTATTTGTTTTCATTGTCTACCAAAGACGACAGAAAAGACTACTTATATTGAACCTCATTATTCGCACCTCGGAATTATGCCATTAACAATTTTGGTTGTCTCTTATACCCACAACGTATGTTCAAATCTACTCTATTTTGGTTGTCTCTTATACCCACAACGTATGTTCAAATCTACTCTATTTTGGTTGTCTCTTATACCCACAACGTATGTTCAAATCTACTCTATTTTGGTTGTCTGTTATATCCACAACGTATGTTCAAATCTACTCTATTTTGGTTGTCTCTTATATCCACAACGTATGTTCAAATCTACTCTATTTTGGTTGTCTGTTATATCCACAACGTATGTTCAAATCTACTCTATTTTGGTTGTCTCTTATACCCACAACGTATGTTCAAATCTACTCTATTTTAATTTGTTTGCTTTTTTTAAAAAGCGATCATCCGAAATTGCTATTAAATATTTTCAATGAAAACAACACGGAATTATTCCCCCTTACCTCGACCCACGATATCATTGTTTGCACCCTGTAGCATCGTAGCACTAACACAAAAATACATTTTACAAAATTGATTGAAAAGGGATTTGCCGGAAAGAATATGCCAAAAAGATAAATACTTTCTAGACGGTACTGAATCAAATTATATTGTCTGTCAATATCGTCTGCAAACAAGGCCTGCAAACAAGGTCTCTGTCCAAATTGAATGTTAAACCGTCGTTGGACATAAATCCGTTTCAGATATTTGTTAGCCCTGTCAAACTAAGCAATTTGAAATCTTCCTTTCATCTCAAAGTTTTTAATGCCCCTGGAGAGACGAATCCATTCGTGTTACGTTAGTCTCGTGAAATCCCCCTGGGTGACCGAAAATGGAGGAAAGTGTTGGGGCGGGGGGGGGGATTTGAATAAAACATCATAAGTTGTACAGCAAGCTTTGGTATCGCATTCATAACGTAAATGTTAGTATTACAGTTGATATAAAGCTGTAGTATTACAGTTGATATAAAGCTGTAGTATTACAGTTGATATAAAGCTGTAGTATTACAGTTGATATAAAGCTGTAGTATTACAGTTGATATAAAGCTGTAGTATTACAGTTGATATAAAGCTGTAGTATTACAGTTGATATAAAGCTGTAGTATTACAGTTGATATAAAGCTGTAGTATTACAGTTGATATAAAGCTGTAGTATTACAGTTGATATAAAGCTGTAGTATTACAGTTGATATAAAGCTGTAGTATTACAGTTGATATAAAGCTGTAGTATTACAGTTGATATAAAGCTGTAGTATTACAGTTGATATAAAGCTGTAGTATTACAGTTGATATAAAGCTGTAGTATTACAGTTGATATAAAGCTGTAGTATTACAGTTGATATAAAGCTGTAGTATTACAGTTGATATAAAGCTGTAGTATTACAGTTGATAAAAAGCTGTAGTATTACAGTTGATATAAAGCTGTAGTATTACAGTTGATATAAAGCTGTAGTATTACAGTTGATATAAAGCTGTAGTATTACAGTTGATATAAAGCTGTAGTATTACAGTTGATATAAAGCTGTAGTATTACAGTTGATATAAAGCTGTAGTATTACAGTTGATATAAAGCTGTAGTATTACAGTTGATATAAAGCTGTAGTATTACAGTTGATATAAAGCTGTAGTATTACAGTTGATATAAAGCTGTAGTATTACAGTTGATATAAAGCTGTAGTATTACAGTTGATATAAAGCTGTAGTATTACAGTTGATATAAAGCTGTAGTATTACAGTTGATATAAAGCTGTAGTATTACAGTTGATATAAAGCTGTAGTATTACAGTTGATATAAAGCTGTAGTATTACAGTTGATATAAAGCTGTAGTATTACAGTTGATATAAAGCTGTAGTATTACAGTTGATATAAAGCTGTAGTATTACAGTTGATATAAAGCTGTAGTATTACAGTTGATATAAAGCTGTAGTATTACAGTTGATATAAAGCTGTAGTATTACAGTTGATATAAAGCTGTAGTATTACAGTTGATATAAAGCTGTAGTATTACTGTTGATATAAAGCTGTAGTATTACTGTTGATATAAAGCTGTAGTATTACTGTTGATATAAAGCTGTAGTATTACTGTTGATATAAAGCTGTAGTATTACAGTTGATATAAAGCTGTAGTATTACAGTTGATATAAAGCTGTAGTATTACTGTTGATATAAAGCTGTAGTATTACAGTTGATATAAAGCTGTAGTATTACAGTTGATATAAAGCTGTAGTATTACAGTTGATATAAAGCTGTAGTATTACAGTTGATATAAAGCTGTAGTATTACAGTTGATAAAAAGCTGTAGTATTACAGTTGATATAAAGCTGTAGTATTACAGTTGATATAAAGCTTTAGTATTACAGTTGATATAAAGCTTTAGTATTACAGTCAATAAAAAGCTGTAGTATTACTGTTGATAAAAAGCTGTAGTATTACTGTTGATAAAAAGCTGTAGTATTACTGTTGATAAAAAGCAGTAGTATTACTGTTGATAAAAAGCTGTAGTATTACTGTTGATAAAAAGCTGTAGTATTACAGTTGATATAAAGCTGTAGTATTACAGTTGATAAAAAGCTGTAGTATTACAGTTGATATAAAGCTGTAGTATTACAGTTGATATAAAGCTGTAGTATTACAGTTGATATAAAGCTGTAGTATTACAGTTGATATAAAGCTGTAGTATTACAGTCAATAAAAAGCTGTAGTATTACAGTCAATAAAAAGCTGTAGTATTACTGTTAATAAAAAGCTGTAGTATTACAGTCAATAAAAAGCTGTAGTATTACAGTCAATAAAAAGCTGTAGTATTACTGTCAATAAAAAGCTGTAGTATTACAGTCAATAAAAAGCTGTAGTATTACTGTCAATAAAAAGCTGTAGTATTACTGTCAATAAAAAGCTGTAGTATTACTGTCAATATAAAGCTGTAGTATTACGGTTAATATAAAGGGATCGGTATGTAGGTTGTGTATTACAGTGAACACGAAAGTCGATATTGATGGTCTCTGGAGTAGCGCTCTTTGTCCGCGCTACTTCAGCAGTGAATCGACAGACAACGAAAGACTTCGCATTGCTACATATCCATCAAATCTGTATGCCCGTAGATGCTTATGGGACTTTGGCCTTTCAGAGACTCCATGGTCAGGCGGGATTTAAAAGAAAGAAACTCTGAATAACCAATATTTTAATTTGTTAACAAAAGTAACATTGGTTGAATTCAGGCCAGTTTCATTTTAGATTGATTTTTTAAAACAATTTAAGCCGAGTCGAAATTAACCAATCATTAAGAACTTGTTAATTTGAAAACAATTGTGTATCGAGAAGGTATGTAAACGATTGTATTCATATACGTCCTTTTGGTCTTTTCTCAACTAATTTAATCTTCTGATTTGGTCTTTCTCAACTAATTTAATCTTTTGATCTGGTCCTTTCTCAACTAATTTATTTTTCTGATACTTGGAGTGCAGTATTATAAACTATTTTTTAAAGTATAGAGGGGAAAAAATCTAATCTTGGCTATCATCTCAGTTAGAAGCAGTTCCCCGAGAAAATATTTTGTTTCAGAAAATTAAGTATTTTTCTCATAAGTGAAATGTATATTTTAGTTTCCTAGTTGAGGTTAATCCCAGATATGAGGACGCCATTCAATTAGAACGTGTAGTACAGCGCCTGGCAAGACTCACTGAACTTGTTGGCACGGAGGTATACGGAGAAAAAAGACAATAACTCTGTCTATCGTTACGTTGTGCTCACATGATGACACTAGTAAGTGACTAGTAGATATTAGGAGGCATTAGGATAAAACAGTTCCCGAAACTTGGTTCGCACTGGGTTGTTGTAAAATGGACTGAGAACTTTTGGATATGCAAGATGAGAAACTCCGATAACCAAAATTAAAGAAGAGCTATCAAGCCGTAAATATGTAATACAAACATGGTCTGTATGACGAGACGTCACAGAACAACGAATAAAGAATAATAAGTTCCAAATGATGTTATCCCAAAAATAGCGACGGAATTTTAGTAAATTAGATACACAAGAACACGGTCTTGCGGGAACTGGGTTAATCAGTACACGTAATACACATTGCATCAAGCAGAAACTTGAAGCTAACGAACAAGCTGTACACTTTTTAAAAGTAAATCAGGGGGGAGGGCACTCTTGCGTC